>CATIWR010054930.1:0-31930 GCA_949677035.1 Omphalea diandra | reverse complement strand
TTGTGAACTTGCTTCCCTTTTGAATTTCTTTGAAATTCGCGGTCGCGACTCAGATAAGACTTCCACCGCAAATTCATATGTGTCAATCTGACTTCTTTCCTTCCAAGCATAGCGGCCGAGAATGGCTCTGCGATTTTGCCTGCTTGATTTTCAGCATGTCTTAACATGAGTCGCGGTTGCGAATCCTAGATTGCGGTCGCGATTTACATGTCACTTTAGAGTTCATCAACTTCTTCAATTCTTCTTGAGAGATTAATTCAATTCTGCAAGAACAACACTTATTTGAAATATTAGTGATGATCAATCTACTTTGTCAAGATCAAAAGAGGTTCTAAACCTAGGATTGATTATCCTAGTTCAACAAGATTCAATAAGGCCAAATGAGAATGGGTTGAATAACTAACTCACATTCTTTAAATGTATCGAATGACCCTAGAAGTGCATACTAAGAAACTCACTTCAGCCTAGCATATGGCATGGAAGAAGTGGTTCTAGTAGAAATCAGAATGAACAGTCTTAGAGTTTAATGCTTTAATCCAGACATTAACAACGAAGGGACAAGATTACACCTTGACCTGCTAGAAGAATGCAAAAAACATATAGCCATTAGAACAATAGCCTGCAAGTCAGGTTCATCTCCTTAAATCATTAATTTACTTAAGTGTTTTATTGGTTTCACTATCTTTTGCCTTTGAAAAACTAAGAAGATAAAATGAAAAGAACACAATATATTTATTACAAAAATGATCATTACAAAAAGGTATAAGATACAGAAAGGAGCAAATTTATTCTAAGAAAAAAGGTGATCTATCAAAGTTTCTATTGAGCCTTTAGGGGGAGGGTTCTCGATACTTGATTTTTCCTTGATAATAAGAGAACCCTCAAAGTCTCCTATTTTCCTAGAAGCTTCAAAAGTTAGGATAATGGAAGTTAGGGGGACATCACTACCCTGAACACCCCCTTTTAAAAATGACGGGTGGGGGAACAAGTTTCGCCATCCTGAACAGGGATGTATTAAGTTCAACACTAAAAGAGTTTACTTCAAAAGCTAATGCCCTCCAAGTCCTGGGATCCTCACCACTTTCACCATGTAGATTTTCTCTTTCAGTTGGAACTTAATGGTGTGATACAAAGTATTAAAAGCTGATGTCCTATCATTATCTCTTTTAACTTGAGTGGCATAGGCTTTGTAAATCTTTTCCAAGTTTATGTGCTTCAGCTTGAAAAATCTAACCTTGATTGGTCTTGATCCAAGACCTTCTTTATAATATGCTCATAGGTAGTTAATACTAAAAAAAAGAAGAGATGATGTTTTTTCTTCCCTTGCCTTGCCCGTGACAACAACATCCTCTACACAGTTGTGCATACCCCGTATGGTATAATAGGTGAGCTTTATGTGGTTATTTTTCTTTGCTAACTATTCTTCTTTTTGGGCTAGCTTTGCCTTCTTTAGTGCTAGGGCCTTATTTAACCTCACCGCCTTAAGTTTTTCACCTTTCACCTTCTCAAAATAGTTGGAGCAAAGCTTGGCCATCTTAGAATTATGCTCCTCTATAAGCTTTATTATTCTAGCTTAAGCCACTTGTTCAAAAACATAACCATTATATACACATATGAGTGAAACCTATAATACAAGCAAAAAGCAAAAGTTAAAGTTAACAAACACTTACAGTAGAAAACTCCTTAGTCGTACATCTTTTTTTTTTTTTTTTACTCTCCTTCAGCACTTGCAGGCCCCTGAGGAGATACATAGCACCAGTGCACTCCAAGTCAGTAAAAGGAATGCCTGAACACTCTTGTTGATTAGGCTAAAGATCGATAAAGTCCAAACATTTGTTGCAAATGGCAAAGTTTTTGACAATGCTATTAAGATTAGTCTCCAACCATTTTTTGGGATTTGGACACTCATCCCCAAGGCCCTGTATAACTTTTATCTTCTCTTGACCCCTTACTCATCCTCCAAATTACTCTCATCCACAACAGGGGTTTTTTATTTTCTTCCCCTCATTCCCCTTCTCCATGACCTTTCCCTTGTTTTTATTCTTTTGGGAAGTAGGGCGAGGAGTCTTCTTGATAGGTGTAGGAGGAGGGGGTTTACGGATTATAACCACCATTTGCTTGAGTTAGAAAATCGAAAACTGTCTACGACAGGTTCACCCATAACACCTAAAGGAAGAACATTCAAAATGTTCTCCTTATTATTAAGGTCCAACTAAATAGTCTTTAAAAATTTTCATCTCACTTGCATCACATAATATTTAGTAGATATTAGTAAAGTATAAAAATACAAAAGCAAGAGTTATATACCTTTGGTCTTCTTCTCCTTAAAGTATGGTTCAGAAGGTTTGACTTTCCATTTGGACTAGTCACCGCCCTCCAGCCTCTTGATAGGAAATTTGACAGCCTTAGTGAGGTTTTGAACGATTCGACAAACATGCATTTTTCTAAGAGGGTTGAGCCTTAGAGCATTTGCCAATAATCATAAGCAATAAGTTCTAATTGTCTTCACTTACAAGAAGAGGAGGGGCATAAGGCTTATCTATAAATTTTTAAGGGAGATTAACAAGATTAAGGGCACGATAGACAAAGAAAAAATTATCCAACCAATCATTTAAGGAGGAAGGAAAAACAATGCTTTGCTTCCCACTTTAACAGGTAGAGCCTGAAAGGGTTTAGTGTTCCTTCAGGTTACATTGTATAGGTATTGAATATGGGCAATCGTAAGCTTAAGGTCTTTCTCCCGGTAAATCTCAATTAAGTTAATTAAGATCCTAATAGCATTCGGGTGAAGTTAGGCTAATGAAATTGAACAGGAAGCAAGAAAACTTTGTAAGCTAAGGTGAAGGTGAAAATGAAGCCTTGCCTCAGTTTTTTCATGGTATATGACAATTATTTTCACATTGATGTGTTCCAAAACCGTATCATCTGATGGATAATAAGATAGTTGGCACCTAGTACATAGACCAAAAGTGGTCCAGGTCCTTAGCCTTAATGGAACTTTGGTACTTCTTAAGTTTGCCTAATGCTTGCTCAATGGTTTCACCCATAGTTGCTAAAGAAAAAAAAATAAAGAAGAAGAAAACCATGAAAATAAAACAAGGATAGTGCAAAGAATACATAAGATAGCAGCTAGCTACAATGATCGCAATAACACTAAAAAAAAAACAAAAATCAACAACAGAGAATTTTGAAGGCAACAAAAATAAAATAAACAAGTAAGAATGCCTTATATAGAGAGAGGGAACCATCTTAACAATCATCCCTTAAATAAATGCAAAAGCCAATAGACACTCTAAGATTCCCAATGGACACAAAAATTGAAGCCACACAAAAGCTGAAAGGATGAAAGAAACAAAAACATTTAAAATCGCTTGCGCGCTACTTCAAGCGTCACTTGGTCAAAATCAGCGTTTAAGCTAGAGGAACCATCTGACATAAATGCTAGAGAACATGATCTTTCGGGGAGGGGGGGAAGGGGGAGGGGGCTAGTGATAGCGTTTGCCTAACCTAACATCATCACTGCATATGTGTGTCCTTCCAGTAAACAACATTCGCCCTTAGCAAGGTCTATCTCCTTAAAAGAACAATCTTCTCAGATCGAACAATTGTGACTAAAAGGATATGTCGATTAACTGAGTGACAACAATGTTTGAAGAATTTCTTAAAGAACAATGATATGTATAACATTCGACTACTGAACGACTACAAATTATACGTTTCTCTTAATATTGCAACAATATATAGATAAGAAAAACAGATACTATTCTGGGCACTACATGAAAAGGATCCAAAAGGAATAAGGATATAAATAATTATTTTCTCTACATCCAAGGGACATTTTGCTAAGCAGTCCCCATTATTGTTATGTTTTAAGCTCTCATTCTTTACACTCAAAGCTCTCAGATCTCAAGTTCCTCTTATGTAACTTGAGAAATAGAATGACTGTGGTGGATATAGTTGTCCTAATCTTACGTGTGTTCATCCTTTATATAGGTCATTAGCTCACTTGGTGATTGAAGGAACCATCAGTGTGACATATAATTAGATAAATTTTATCAAAAATCTTGTTTTAGATTAATTATTAAATTTGTGATCAAAATTTGAAATTATTTAAAAAATTTAACTCTAATAATATCTAATTTTTTTAGAATTTCATATATCTAGAGATCTCACAATTAATATATCTTTAATAATTTTATTAGCAAGTGAGACATATCTTTTATTTTTAACTTTTGTCATGAATAAAATTAAAATAAATATGAAAAAAATAACTCATTTAAGATATTTAAATAAAATTGTAAAAATATTAAGAGTTCGATCGGATGACAGAATCAAAATTGAAATTCAAAATTTTGAAATTGAGTTAAAATTTTAATTCTATCATTTGGATTCTAAAGTAATAGAATTGAAATTAAGTTAGAATTATCATTCAAATTTCAATTCTAGTGTTTGGATTGCAAAATCACATAATTGAATTTATAATTTTAATTTTAATATTTAAAATTATAAAATCTAGAATTATAAGCTTCAATTTAATTCAAGTATTTAATTCAGTTTGATTTCTTTTTAAAAATCGATAGATTCGGTTTGATTTAGTTTCTTTTTTTAAAAAAATAAGTAAATTCAATTTGATTCGATTTTCAGGTAAAAATTTTTAATTGAATCAAATCAAATATATTTAAGATCAAATAAAAAATAAATCTATATTAAAACAAATTAAGATGATTTAACCCTATTTAAAATTCATTATTTATATTTAAAATATATAAAAATTATTAAAAACATAGTACTTGTACTAAAAATATTTAAAAATATTATAAGAACTATTATTTATACTAAAAATATTTTCAAATCATTTTTTTTAAAAAAATGATTTAAACCGAACTGAATAATAATTAAATCAAACTAAATCAATTTGGTTTAATTCAGATTATAAATTAATTCAATTCCATTCTATTTGTATTTTTAAATTTTGATTTTTCAATTAGTTTGATTTAATTGTTTTGGTTTGAAATGGTTCAGTTTGTAAATTAATTTGGTTCTACTTGATTTGCATTTTTAAAATTTGAATTTTTCAGTTTGATTTTATTTAATTCAATTTAATTTGATTCAATTATAATTTTCAATGATTTAACATTTTTTCTTATGAATTGAATTAAGAATTTAAAAATGGACTAGCTTATTATTTTGAATTCCATAGAATTAATAGAATTATACTTCTAATTTTAAATGACCTATCTAGACAATAAAATCAAAAATTTATGTTCAATTTCAAGTTTGAATTATAAGGTCAATTTTGTCATTCAAACCAACCTAAAAGATTTAGATATTTGCTCAATTCGTCCTAATATTATAGGTTTTGTTTTTTTTTTTTTTACACAATGATTAAAGAAGTTAGGTTTTGTTAATGAATCACCACTATTTTTACTAAAATGTCACTTCATACTATTTATTATAATGCATTAAATTTTATAAAATTTAATAAAAAATACTTTTATTTATTTAAAGTTGACAGTATATAAGATAACTTTTCATTTTTGACAATCTCATTTAATTACAAAACATTGAAACCACCAAAAAAGAGAAATGGGATATTTCAATGCAAAGCAATTAAGAAATGTTTAATTATTAGTGTAAATATATTTGCCAATTAATGAAAGGATAAATTTGATAATTTATAACTAGACCATCATCTAAATATAAAAAGCGACATATTTTTTGGGACTTCTAAAAAGAAAAGATGACCTATAATATTGAGACAGAAGGAGCAGTACCATTAGACTAACTAATAATTGTTTCAACCTTTAACAAACGGTATACAACTGAAGAACTTAACAAAAGGATGAATTTGTGAATGGCATCAAACCTTAGGGATTGGTTCAATGGTTTGCAAAGGGAAATAACTAATTCATTGAAATTGACATACCACAAGGACTAAACAATAATTTTTCCAATAAATTATATATCCGATCTCGTGCATATCCTAAAGACAAAAATACGAGACCAAACAGGAAAAATATATCTAATACCAGAGTAGCTAATTAAAACGTGGAAAATCAACTCTGCCTAAACAAATTTGTTTGATATGTCTACACACAGTACAGAGATTAATTAATGCATACATTCAATTTAATACATTCTTTTCCGTTGCAAAAGCAATGTTTTCCAGAATCTTTAAATTCTATCTGATATTTCTGAATAAACGGTTTAATCAAAATCTTCTAACAAACGAATTGGGTAAAAGCCTGTAACACAGATATTAATACACCTAAAATACAATTGGGTCCAGGGTTTCCACAATTTACGCCACATTGACAAACCACAAACCTAATTTTAAAAAAAAAAATTATCTGTATGAACCAACAACATTACTGAAGCTAGACTTACAATGAGAACCCGACCCACAAACCCCAACTTCGATAGTGAGAAGCATCATATCCAATTCAATCTGCCTTGATATTCTACACACTGTTGGATTCTCCCATCATGAGAAATCACCTGATTCTTGATTTTAGCTGGTTGGGCACTTAACTTCACTTCGAACCTAGGCAATGATCTATGGTGGTCATCAACAATGGATGATGTCTCCGGTAAAACCTCGTCGAGGAACTCATCTGCCACATCTCCATCTTCATCTATCTTAAGGCGTTTTGCATGCCATCTCAGACCCTAGAGCAAAGATTAAAGAAAAAATTCAACATATTTGAAGCCATGAGATCAAATAATAAATAGTTAACTAAGTGCCAATCAACAATGATTATATACACCTAAAATAAAAAATAAATAAATAAATAAAGACCATGGCTGTCTACTTAACATGTGGACAATGGAAGCAAAAGCAAAACACTGCAGAGTAATAAGTTCCTCTGTAGTGCAAAGCTAGACAAACCAAGTAATTGACTTTGCCAGTTGATGTGATTTCGGCAACTTTTCTAGAAAAGCAAGAACTTCAGAACCAACAATATGATTTTTCAAACTAATATAATTTTTTGAACACAAGCATTGCATCAGATAAGCATATACATAAACATGACTTCTTCCTGTCCAAATCCATAAGTTGTTTATCCAAACACGATCTTCTGTGGATAGTTATTCAACAATTTCCCAAAAGACAAAATGTGCTCATCAAGAGAGAAAGTAGCCACAAATGGCAGATAAGAATAAAACATCCAGAACATGGAAATACTAAGCAGGCTATTGTTCGGTGGTGAACTAGCATATCCTGATTACCAATAAAAACGAAATACAAGCTCAAGTTTGAAATGTCTAATAGTGTGACTGCACAATTTCCTACATGAAAACAATGCTTAGTGACATCTCAATTAATATGAATAAAATATTAGCAGTTGCAGCCAACTTGGTTATACATCTCAATTATTGCATGGCTATGATATTAATGGTGAATTATGTGTTGTTATGTGGTAGACATTCCACAGAGCTTGCACATAGCACCTGCCTCTTCAGGACTTGGAGCTAGATTGGCGATTGCGTTCTACAAGTTTGTGGATTAATTTATTTTCTTTGTATATATCCACGTTTACCCCCTCCCTTTATGATATGCTTATTGAATTGTTGAATGCAATGAACTGTGCTTGGTTGTCATGGATGATGATTGACAGCAAGCTTAAGGATGCTGATTGATACAATGTCATGCATTTGAATATATATTTATATATAATTTTAACCCCATAGGCTTTTTGCAATCTGTCCCTTGTAGATATGTACAGAAGATTTGTTGAATTATTTTAGCAACAATCATTACTATTGATCATAAATATTAGCAAAAATATTCTTATCCATTTGCATAAAATGGTTAGGATTATGTATTTCAGAATAAGCACCAGACAACAGATCATGGACGACTGGAAGATTTCAATCAAGCAAGCTAGAATTTAATTCTGAAATTAATCATGGATTCCAAGTTAATAAGACAATTTAAGGAGTTTCCAGCTCATGGGCTAAAAGATAGCTCATATAAAGAGAGTTTCTCTTAAGCCTTTTTTTAGTGGATTTGAATGTTAATTACATATTTTGTAGAATACATGCCTTACTCTCATTTGCACTTAACCAAAGTAACTTTGGATATCACCTCATTGGATTCTAACCACTTCCCTCTTTCTTGCTTGAAATACCCTCCTTATGTCTCATTTGGAAATCTTCAGTTTATCATTGTCTATGATCCTTATTTACACAATGTAGCAGATGCTATTGCAAAAGCTACCGAAGCAGCTTTCTTTCATATTCCAACCCCATGGAAACTGCTTTAGCAATAGTGACCTCAGCATAGAAAATCACTTATAAAAGAAACATGTTTCATAATTCACTACAAGAGCATACATAGCATCCATTTTGTGCTCTTTTCTTGACATCATTAATTTTACAATGGCTTATAACCAAATTCTGGCTAATACCTGCTTTGTGAAAAAGAAATCTCATTTAGTAACTTTTAAAAGTGAGTAACGAAAGCCAAATTGTCTTCTCTCACATAAAGAAGTTACACTGAGCCTTGTGTAAAGATTGCAAAGTTATCACAAGCAAAGTTTTAATAGCTCAACATAGGATATTGGTCTTGGATGTCAAGATCAAATGGCGGTCTAGAAGACTGTCCCATAATGCCTCTACTAAGATCAAATGGTGGGAGCTAAAAGGGACGAAACGTGAGCAATTTAAGAATGAGTTGGAAAATATGAGACCATAGGATCGAAATGTGAAAGCAAATGATGAAGATAGACATGAGTAAAACAATTTGAGAGGTAGGTAGAAAGGTGCTTGAAGAGACTAGAGGATAGAGCCCACCTTCGAAAGAGGGATGACAATGGAGTGAGACAGTTCAAAAAGCAATAAAAAGTGAAAGAGAATGTACAAAAAATTAACTAGATGCAAAAATTGAGATGCGTATGAGCAACATAAAATAGCAAGAAAAGAAAACAAAGAAGGTAGTGAGTCAGACTAAAGCACAGTTTTATGAGAAGCATGAAAAGTTAGGGAAAAAAAAAAAGGATATCTACAAGTTGGCTAAGATGAGGAAAAAAAGATATCGAGATTTAAATCAATTTATATTAAAGAAAAAGATAATATGATTTTGCTGAAGAAGAATATTAAGGAAAAATGGAAGAGTTATTTTAAGAGTCTTTTCAATAAAAGCTATAATAAAAACCTAATAGGTGTGAACTATGTAGCAATTGAGAAGAATGTGAACTATAATCGGAAAATTAGGTGCTTGAAAGTTGAAGAAGCTTTGAGGAGAATGAAAACAAACAAAGCATGTGGTATCAACGGGATCCCAATTGAGACATGAAAATGCTTAAAGAGGACGTATGAGTAGCTTGGTTAACTCATTTGTTTAACAAGATTTTGATATCCAAAAAAATGTCAAACGAATGGAGAAAGAGTATCTTAGTCCCAATCTTTAAAAACAAACAAGACATCCAAAGTTGCTCTAACTGTAGAGACATTAAGCTTATTGAGCCATACCATAAAATTGAGGGAGACAATTGTGAAACATCACATTCGATGTTGCACAACTATCATGGGCAACCAAGTTGGCTCTATGCCAAGTCGATCCACTATAAAAATAATCTTTCTTAACAAAAACTTAATGGAGAATTATAATGTGATGAGAAAGATTTGTATATAGTGTTCATCGATTTAGAGAAAGCCTATGATGGAGTGTCACAAGATGTATCGTGGTGGACCTTGGAGCCTAAAAATGTGTCAGTTAAATACATTCAAGTAATAAAGAACATGTATGATGGGACAATCACTGGTATACGTACAGTTGAAGGAGAAAAATATGTGTCAAATACATTCAAGTAATAAAAGATATGTATGATGGGACAATCACTAGTATATGTACAATTAGAGGAGATACAAAAGACTTTTCCATCATAGTCGGACTACATCAAAGGTCAGCATTAAGTCTTTATCTTTTCACTTTAGTTATGAATGAATTGACAAATGATATATAAGAGAACTTATCCTAGAGATGATATAGTGCTAATAGATGAGAATCAAACAAGAGTCAATAAGAAGTTAAAGTTTTAGAGAAGTACACTAGAAGCAAAATGTTTTAAAATAAGACTAAAATTGAGTACATGCATTATAAGTCTAGTGAGAGTAGTAGTATGGAGAATATAAGTGTGATTAAAGGAAGTAGTTATACTATAAAGCACATACTTCAAATACTTAGACTTAATCCTGCAATAATATGTGAATTGTGAGGAAGATATTGCTTATAGGATTAATGTAGGATGAACTAAATGGAGAATTGCATCGAGCATATTAAGTGATTGCAAGATGTTACATAAACTAAAAGGAAAATTTTATTGCACGAGATTGAGGGTTGGGTGATAAAGGCACACTAAGTCTCCAAGATTAGTGTGACGGAGATGAGAATGCTAAGATAGATGTGTAGTCATACTAGAATGTATAGAATTCGTAATGAATGTTTAGGGATAAAGTTGGAGTTGCTCCGGTCACGAACAAATGAGAGAAGGGAGATAGCGGTGGTCTAGACATGTGAATCCCAAGCCTTTAAATGCGCCGATTAGGAAAGTAGAATACATTAAAGTAAATTAGCTTAAAAAAAATAGATGAACCAGAGTTCACACGAAGGAGAGTAATTCAAAATGATCTAGAGGTCTTACATCTTTCAAAAGATGTGACCCAAGATCGTCTCGAATAGAAAAAGTGAATCCATATTGTCAACTCCAATTAACTTAAGATTAAGATTTAATTGAGTTTAATTTTTAATGAATAACTAAAAATTATTATGAATTTTTAAAGAGTTTTGAGTTAATTAATTAAAGAGTTTTCTTAGAACTAACAATAGCCTTAGTTGTGTGTCTATATATTTTATATATCTACAGTGGACAACTGGTCATTTAGAGGAAAGCAAAGGGAAAAAGAAAAAAAGAGAGAAATGAAAAATGTAGCACAGAGAAGATGGAGTTGCCACAAGTCGTTTGGGTTTTTCTGTGTGCATTCAGGTCTGTCTGGAACAACCAACTTATGGTTCAATTACGAGCATCGGTTGGCTATCTTATAGGGTTGGAGGAGGTGCAGCCTTGCCATATACCTAAATATCTTTCCTTTGGCAGTTTATTTGTTGTCACGTTTTACAATGCTTATACGAAATTTAGCTTGAAGATTTTTGAGGTAACTCCCGTTAATCTAGTTTATTAATTAATGTCAAGAATTTCGATTGTATTTTGAGGATCAACAATATTGGAATTGAATGGAGAACTCATGTTCTTAGAAATTAGGTTTTATGCATGTTTTAGTTTGAGGATTTGCTATGATTTAAATTAATTGATGAAATTAGCATAGGTTACCAGGACCTTGATATTTTGAGATTACGGGAGATTAATTAGAATTGCTTTTATGTAAAATTTATCGGGCATAATTCATATTAAATGTAGATTGATGGATAATTGTTAGTCAAGGAGACAACATCTATAAGCCTTAATTAGGTAAATCATATCCACGGTTATAGATATAATTAATGATTAGTGTTTTGACTAAGATATTAGTTTTAATTTGGAAGTAATCCTACAAACAAATCATCTGTTATCAAAGTAGATACACTGACTACCAAGTAGAGGACTTAATGTAGTACGACTTTTGCTTGTCATTCATTTGGCAAAGCAAACAAATTTATTTTGCTCTAAAACAATTTATGGAGCATCTATGATATGTCTAGGATTGTAAATATTTTTTATGAAATTTTTTAAGTGCTTAAAATTTTAGTTTCGAAGACATTTTTGTTTGTTGCCCAGTGATAGTTGTCAAGTAGGATAGCCAATTAGGGTTAATGTTTGAAGGATCAAATGGTCTATGATTTGGGGAAAAATTGTGAGAAAAGTTTTATTGAGGTCAATAGGATTTGTTATATGTATTTGGTGTATTGTGAAGTTATAATGAAGATTTGGTGGCAAAACTTGCTAGTTTAGGAAACTAGGTAGGACTAGGACTTTTGGGTTGTGTAACAAGCATGATATTTTCATATAAATTCCATAAACGCATATGAATAGTTACGATTTGAGATTTAATTAGGAGGTCATGTATTACTGAAAAAAACATATTATGATAGACATAGTATTAGCTTAGGTGGTGGTGCTTGTGGTTAGCCAACTCAGTAAGATTCTTCTTTAGTGCTTGCTTTTATATGAGGGATTATATGGGTTGCATATATGACATAGTAACAAGAACAAAGAAACGTAATACGCAAGGGAAATAGAAGACTGATGTACGCATCGAGCAATCAAAACAATTCATTATCAATAATATAACCTCTTAAAATAACTAATTACGCAAGTATTTATAGAGTCCAAGTAATCTTACTCCTACTAAGATTAAAAATCTAAACTAAAATTAAATATGATAGTAAAACAACTTTTAAATATTCCTGGTCATAATAAAATTTCAAATTAGCACTATACTCTAGACTTCCTAATAAGAAAATTCAAAATAAAAGAAATATGAATTTCATAAATTAAAATAATTCATAAATTCTAGTTTTCCCATAGGCATTAATATGTAATAAGATAATTACTTAATTGGACTTTTTATGTTTAACTATGCACTTAGAAGCTAAGAAACAATTTTGTAGAGTATATGGATGTACCTGTGATTTAAATGTCTAGTCGAGGATTTAGTCGATGTATATGAATATGATGCTTGTGTTGTGTTGGTACTAGACAAATACTCACCCCCAGGTAACCTAAGTTACATCTATGGGTGAAATGTATATAACGAGCCAAAGGCCTCAGATATTACATGGGTATAGGCTTGGGGTGGCTATAAGCATTAAATATTTTATTTCAAGGTTTCATGATGTGGTAGAAGGGTATTGGACAATTAGTTCTCAATAATTAGGGGTTAGAATAGAGTTGATTGTAGTTAGAACAAATAAAAGATAATAGTTTTAAAGAAAAACCTCCTAAATATTCCGAATGCAAAAGATAATAATGATATTAGTGTCTAATATTAGACCTATTTATAGACTAAAATCCTTTTAGAATAAGGATAGAACACATATTTCTAATGGAACGAGGATTGTAATATAAAATTCTACTAGAATCAAGTTTTAACTATCAAATCCTACTGAAAATAGGTTTTACTTATTCTAACTAAAGTAAGACTAACTAAAATGTAAATTAAGTTAAATTTAGATCATTGTTGTAGTAGAGTGAATATTATCCTACATCAGCACTTGATGTGGTAGAAGGGTATTGGACACTAAAGTCTCAACAAATAGGGCTTAGAATATAGTTAATTGTAGTTGGAACGAGTATAAAGAAAACCTCTTGAATAAAATTTTGAATACAAAAGACAATGATCTTATTGTCTAGCATTAGTCCCTATTTATAAACTAAAATCCTTCTAGACTGAGGATAGAACATATGTCCTAATAAAGTTGGGATTGGAATATAAAATTCTAATAGAATCAAGTCTTAACTATCAAATCCTAGTGGAAATAGGTTTGAATTGGGTAGTGTTTGATAACATTAAAAATTAAGCGTAAAAATTTAAGAGTTAAAATTTGAGTTCTAAATAATATAAACATTGAAACTATTAAGAGATAAAGTTATTTGATATGGATTGAAAATCAAGCGTTGAAAATAATCATGTCGTTTGATAATTATACAATAACCCCTTTGGATTTTCCAACATTATACCAAATGGTCCTTCAGTTTTATATATTATACTAAAAACATCCTAAGGCTTTGATTTTGTTAGATCAAGATATCCTTTTATTAATTTTTTGTTAAATATACAAAAAGTATCCATACTACCCCTAATATTATATCTAGTTTTTTGTTCTCCCTATCTTATTCATGATTAATAAGTAAAATATATTATGCAACAGTCAAAACTAAATTTTTATTTTTTATTTCAATTTTTCTTTTTCTTTTCAATTTCAATAATCAATTTTAGTCTAATGGGTCTAATAACTTTAAACCACATAAATAAAAGAAATAACATTTACATAGCTCAAAAAAAATTCTTGAAGCAAACAACACAAAATCATAAAACTTCAACTACCCACATTCTAATGCGCTAAACATATTGAGTCAAACTTAGAGATTCGAATTGTTCTCCAAACTACAAACATAAATGGAAACAAAACAATCACCAAATGACTCAAGCAAACAAAGAAGTAGCTATAAGAAATGGAGACGGTTGGCAGAACACCCATATATTGATTCGCACGCTTATCCCCAATGAAGAGGGAGTTCTAAGTACTCCTAGCATCAAGTGCTTGGCCAACCGCTATGCTATTAATTGATTGGATTGCATAGAGTGCGAACCAAGGAGGGATGATCAGGCAATGAATGGCAAAGTTGCTGTTGAGGTTGGTGAATAAGACCAGGTCGGATTAGAGGCAGGTTGGGAATGTGATGAGAATGCTTGGTTTGGGCAATGATGGGTTTATTGTTTTGCCATAGAACGGAAAGCTTATTGGCAGAAGCAATGTTACTTGGACTCTTAAAAAACGAAGAGGTACCATGTCGATACGACATGGGTACCGGTATGGGATCCCTCCTCTATCCTTCAATTTAAAAGGGATAGAGCAAAAGACCCAAAGCTAAGCACAGGGACAAGCCTTTTTGTCCACCATCTCTATTGTTAAGTAGACAGGTTTTTATTATACTGAGTGGATTTTGTTGTAAAAGAAGAAGATGTAAGAGAATGAATGAGAGAGAGTAGAGAGAGCAAGGTAGAGAGAGGAAGAGAGAGACCTGAAGCCGAACGCGCAAGAGAGAGAGAGAGGGGCAGGCCTTCTTGTCCATAATCTTTTGTTAAGTGAACAGTTTGTGATTATATTAAATGGATGTTGTTGAAAAAGACCCTGTAAGAGAATGAATGAGAAATAATAGAGAGATAGAGGAAGAGAGAGAGGCAGAGAATTGAAGAGATGGTGGCGACAGCCATGTTATTGGAAATTGATTAATTTTTTATCGGAAACTGATAAAACATATAGGGCTAATGAGCTATAGCCCTACACATTTTCTTTTATTAAAGTTAACCTTATTTTATTGGAAACTGATAAGTATGAGAAACAAATGAGACTACTGCTCATACAATTAATTAATTAATTCATATATATCTACATTTTTTTAGAAGAATATATATCTACATTTATTAATTATTATATGAAATTGAAGATAATATTTAATTTTAAATTGTCATTTTTAGAGATAATATGAGTATCAACATATTGTAATTGGATAAAAAAATTACTACTTATCAATTTTAAAATCAAACTTAGAATTTCTTTTAATATATTTAATTATCATTGGTCATCTCTTTTGGAATTTGATTAATCTTTTAAATAAAATTATTACATATGAAATATTTACATTTTTTATAAATATATGTTTAGACGTATCTCTGTATCCTAAATTTTAGGTTTTTTTTTAGCTGTATCCATATATTCTAAATTTTAGACAGTGAGAGATAGGACTCTCGGATATGTACCCATATCAGATGCCTTTCCCGAGTGCAAGTAGCATAAGATAGAAGAGGAAAAAGAATATTTTTTGGAGTCCATCATTTGTAAGGGTACTTAAAGAATTTAAAAAATATTTTAAGACTAACTAATATTTTTTCATTAACTAACAAAATATTGCCTCCAAATTACATGGAAGGTAGTCTCAGTCTAACAGAATAAAAATATAAGGATGTTTTAACATAATGTATATAATATGATGACTATTGAGTATAATATTTGAAAACTAAAGGTTGTAGTTGCAATTAACTGACACAAAAAATTGCTTTCTTGATAATTTAATCCCTACAATCCAATGGAAAATTTTAAAATTATGTAATATAAAAAAAATATGATGGTAATGTATTTTTTAATAGTTACGATTGTAATGTTGGCATATGGTTTGACTTTATTCTCAAAGTTTATTAGAATAGAAATATTATCAAAAAAAATTTTAAATTAGTAAATGCTTATATACACAAATGCAAACACTTAATTATAGTTATAATCAATTTTAGATATTATAAAGATAATAATATTCATATAAAAAAAATTTAAAAGGTATGAGATTCTATGCGAACGTACTAGAATCAATTGATAATATTGTTTCTCAATTGTTCCATTTATTTTTATTATGAATGACTAATGAAACTAGTTTGTCAAATTTTCATTAATACATTTTCAGGCAAGATGTATATAAAGATTTTGGATTTTGGAACCTATTGAGGTTTTAGTTTATAGGCATATAAAAAAGGGGAAAAAAAAAGGAGTTTCTGGTTTGTTGCAATTATGTGCTATTATAAAAAAAAAAAAAAAATACAACACGACAATTTATTGATGATTTTATAAGGGTATAAAAGTCCATTTAATAGAAATGTTAAAGGCTCAAAAATTATGTTAAGCATTGAGTTTTAAGTCAATATTTTTTACTTATATTAAGTGAATTTTTAATTGCATGAAACTATTGAGCAAGATAAACATAAGTATTGTCAATTAAACCTACAAAAATTAAATGCTGAAAATTTTCATTTTTAGCACTTAATATATTTATCAAACAACCCCTTATTCTAACTAAAGAAAGACTAATTAAAACACACAATAAGCTAAATTTAAAAAAATAACCCACTATAGTGATGTGAATAATAACTACAACAAATTCAAACTTTTTATCCAACATCAGTTCTCCTGAGGTGGAGAGTAGGGATGAGCAAACAGGCGGTTCAGTTGATTCGGTTCGGTTTTTTGCCAAATTTTAATAAATCAAATTTTTTATACTTAAAATCGAACCGAACCGAACTTTTTAAAAAACAAATTAACCGAATCGATTAAATCAAAATTCATGTGTCTATAAACTGAACCGAACCGATCTTATAAAAAGTTTGATTTGGTTTGTTTCAATTAAATTATATGTATTTTAAATCTAATTCGATTCAAATTAATTTGATTTATTAATTACTTCGATTAATTTAGTTTGTCCGGTTTTCTAGAAAATCGAATTTTTTAAAAATTATAACCGAACAAACCGATTTTATTATAGGATCAAACCGAACCAGCTCAATTCGGTCCAGTTTTTGCTCACCCCTAGTGGAGAGAACTTGGCTCTGACAAGTTTAGAGCAATGATAAGACTAAATAACATCAAAAGTCATTCAAGTGCTCCATCTTCTCTTCAACCATATAAAGAGAGTAAAATCTAGAATTTTGCTCATTCGCTCCATCCCTCTATTGATTAGTTTTACTACTTGGTGATACATCTTAGTATGATGAGCTAGTGAGATACAATAATTGACTTGTTTCAGTAAAGTTGCACCAAGAACAACACCAATTGTACGTTGAACATCTCTCACACACAATAAACCTTTTGGCAACTCAGCACTCACAAATCCACAAGAATTTTTTTTAGAATAAAAATTGTCCTTTCTATTCTCATCCCAATCTTCTTGTTCTACTTTAGGGGCCATACAAACGTGTTCAACAAAAAAACTTTCTTCCTAGAGGAAATAAGTCAATTTCTTCCCCTCCCTCATTATAATACTCAAAATATATTGGTTCTGCAATGTCTCCCATTTTACCTTCCACAACCAATATCAACTTATGACATGCAGGAATTTGAATAAAATTTCCAGATTAATTAAAACTAAGATCTCTAACCAACCATTATTCTTTCAATCCGGCTCTTACTACATGATTTGCAGGTCCAACATCATCAAAAAGATTTTTGTCATCAAGTCGCTCAACCTCAAGATCTTCAGGAATCTCGAGGTGGTTGTGGTTACCTTTCAGATTCTCCATTCAAGCCTCTGCTATTTCGTAACGCTGCAAGCGTTGTATAGTCTAGGTCAAATCCTCAATCATTTTCCACATCTCAGCCAACTCCATCTGTTGGGCTTGGTTGCCTCTACCTTACCTCGTTCTCTGCCTTGGCTAAACATACTCTCCCAATTGAAAATTCCTTGTAGAATGCAGGATCTTCTGCTCTGATACTCTGGATGTAGCAGAAGGGTATTGGGCAAGCAGTTCTCAACAATTAGGGGCTTATAATATAGTTGGTTGTGATTGGAACAAAGAAAAGATAATAGGTTTAAAGAAAAACCATTTGAATAAAATTTTGAATACAAAGACAAACATCCTGAATAAATTTTGGATAAAAAAATAATAATGATCTTATTGTCTAACATTAGAACTATTTATAGACTAAAATACTTCTAGAATAAGAATAGAACATATATTCCTAATGGAACTAGGATTAGAATATAAAATTCTGCTAGAATCAAGTTTTAAACATCAAATGCTACTAGAAATAGGTTTCAGATTATTCTAACTATATAAGACTAATTAAAACAAAAAATAGGCTAAATTTAGAAAATTGCTACAGTATAATGAATAGCGACCTCTAAAAAAATGTGAACAATAGCTACACAATTTCTAACTTTTTATCCCATATCATTCTATCTAAATCTTCTCTAAAATGTGTGTGATTCTGTATCTGATGTTGGTTCATGTGCTTAATATGTATGAGATTGATATATGTTTGGAATTAGACTAAGATACATACTTAAAATTTGACCTTGTATGCCTACTATATGCTTATTTGAATAAATAATAACACATTGGTTGGTTGTACATAATGTTTATAATTTATCCATCTTTTTCACATCAATCGCATAAGATATTGGGATGTTGGGCCCCATGACATATCAATTCTACAGTATCCATTGGGTTCTTTCATAACAAGGCCATATCTTCTCTTTGGTCAAGCTACATAGGTAACATGACAAATTTTGTGGTGGCATCAGTCTGGTCAATCCCTTTACTGTTGTTAAGTCTTAGTAAGGCATAGGGTGTTTCCAATGACATTTGGTCATTTGCAAAAAAATTAATAGTTGATGTGATATTTAAGATTTTGCTAACTTACTTTGTATACAATATTGCAAATTATTGGAGATTTGAAATTTGGAGTTCTATTTTGTATGATTTAAGCTATGGCAATGGCATCGGAACTATGTGTTATAAGTTCACATGTAGGTTAGTTAGTCTGTGGTTTTGACTTTGGCATCATGCCAACCGCAGACCCATAGGTTTGGGGCATGAAAATATGGATCTCTCTATGCACTTATCAACATTTGGAAGCTTTCTAAAAATTAGTCACTCCTTCATTCACTACTTTCTTTCTCAATAATCTGCAACTTCTTACTTCTCTAGTAAATCCTTTTTCTCCTCAAAATTGGTGATACCTACCACTCATGTGCAACATCACCTCTTGCAGAACATTCATCTACACTATGTTACTTTGACATGGGTTATTATGACGGAGACTAGAAATCACAGAGTAATGGGCCTCCTGAACACTTTGCAATGGTTTACAATCTTAACTCATGCATATATACTAAATTAAGCCTGGTTATGATATCCTGAAGAAGTAATACTTCTTACTTCTCTAGTACATACATTTACTCCACAAAATTAGTGCTACCGACCACTCATGTGCAACATCGCTTCTTGAAGAATGCTCATCTACACTGTTACTGGACGTGAGGTATTATGAGAGAGAATAAAAATCAAAGAGTAACAAGGCTCCTCAACACTTTGAAGCGGTTTATAATCTTTCCTCATGCATATATACTAAATCAAGCCTGGTTGTAATATCCCAAGGGGGTTGCTCAACACCCAAGTCCTCCAACATGTTATCATTTTGGTTTCTTAAACATCTCAAACTCAAGAACCAAAAAGTATAAGATGGCAGGTAATTGAAAATTGATTAATGTTTCCAAACACATCTCAACTTTAACAACACAAACAGAAACACCATTCTATAAAGCATTGATGCTTCTCTAATAACCAAAACTCTTCCACCATCAAGTTTAGCATTCTCTTTGGGCACACCCAATCATACACCAAAAAGGACAAAACCACATACCATACTAAACAGTACAAATCACTTTTAAGTTCTTTTTTTTTTTCTCTCCCAGAAAGCATGAACTTCCAACAAATTGTCCTCTCTACCTCCAATTTGTGTATGAGAATGCTCACGTCCATGCACAACTGATTCGATTTAGCATTATACACAACTGATTCAATTTCAAATCTATTCCATTACATATCCAAATGTACCTAAAACAACCAGCGATTGTACCTCCTACAATAAGTTATCTATTTTGATCTACATGTTGCACCTTTAGCGTTCAAAAACAATTGATTATCTGCTCAAAGTTCTGGCCCTCGAAAATTGTTGATCTTAATTCTCTCGATATTTCTGATGCTGAAAGCATTCTCCATCATGCAGACCTACCAGTTAATTTAGATTATCTTGTGGTGTTATTAAGAGATATAGCATCAACAGTAATAGATTATGGATAATAAATAGAAACCGCCACTAAAAATTATGAACTTAAACACTGTAGCTACTAAAAATTGCATCCTTGTAAACAGGCAACAACCAAAACAGAAATGAGTATTATAAACTAGAAATGCACCACGATTGGAAAGCACACCATAGCATCGTGTAATACAGGTAATTCAGAGTCTCAGAATGATCAAAGCCGATTAGAGAAATCATACTAAACTACTATGAAGTACTAACATGACAGCACATAATAAAACAAAAACTGGAAATAGAAATACAATTGCACTACTTATCCATCCCATCACAGACTTTTTGAATGAAAAAAAAATCATCATCTCTTGCAATGTCCTTTGTAAATGAATCTTCTTCTGCAACTACTATCAAATAAATTGGCGAACTTATTAGTTCTTTAATCTCTCCTTCCCGAACTAAAGAATTTCCCCTCCCGCATTTTAATCTTATTAGTGACATTGCCATCATTAGATATCATAAAGATAGATTCCTTCAAATGTTTCCAACATTAATTTCTCAACAACCCAAACAGAGCACAATGATCAATCACCCACAAAAAAAAAAAAAAAATCAGTTCCCAACTAAAAGAATGAAGGAGACGGACCTGGACGCCGCCGTCTCCGGAGCTAGAGGGCACAAGAATTGGGCCTGGCTGGGGGCGGTCAACGGCAACATGAACGGGGACGCTGAAGCCTTTGCAGGGAAGGCCAGACTCTTGATAATTGGAAGAATAACAGGGTTGGTGGTGTTGGTTGTCATCATCATCTGCTTCTTGCTGGTCTCTCACTTCGTCTTTAACAAACCCAAGGAAACCCGCGATCCTCTTCAAGAATCGCATTGCATTCCCAACAAAAAATGAACTAAATTTGGGAGTGCAAAAAAAATCAAAAATTTTGGAAATGATTGTATTTTATCTTATAGATTTGTGGACGAACAAATTAACATAAAGGGAAGCTTAGAGATGGTGTCTTTTCTTTGCTCGCACAATTGCTACAATCTGTTCGTTTTCCACTTTCACTGAAACCCAGGGATCACTATTCGTCGATGTGGTTTGGTAATTTTTTTTAAGGATAATTTGGCTCTAATCTTTCAAAAAGGCGCAAATTAACTTCTTTTTTAAAAAAATTAATATAGCATAAATATTTTGATTTTAGAGCACATAAAATCTAATTTTCGCCAAAAATAATAAAAATAACTTTTTTCTTATTTTTTAGAGTACAAAATCATTTTTACAACTAAAAATTTTAAAAATTTCTTATTTTAAAACCAATGAATTTAGTGTCATTTAAAGTTATTTTTAAAGCTAAAAAGTATCATATTTACACTCTTTTGATAAAAATAGGCTCAATGGTAGGGTTGTTCACTATTTAATTTGAATAGTAAATCTAAATTGAATTGATTGGTTTAATTTGATTTGTTTATTTTAATTTTTTTCTTTAAAAAATTTTGTTGTTGGGTTTGATCTTGATTTTTTTAAGAAATCAAATCGAATCAAAACTAAATAATTCAATTTTTTATAAAAAAAATTTAAATAAATTGCATAACTATAATTTTTTACTTAAAAATAATATATGTATATATATAAACTTAATATACAATATGTTTTATTTGTATAAATAACCAAAATAATATAATTATATTAAAAAATTCAAAAATATTTTTTTAAACAAATTTAGTTCAAATCCAACCAAACCAATTAAATAAACTAATTTTGATTTTATTCAATTTGATTAATTTAATTTCACTAAAAATTAAATTAAAACCATAAAATCTTGATATCTATGCTAAATTGACTAAAAACTTCATTTTTAAGGTTTTTATTTTTTTATGAATATCAACAACCAAAGTAGCCCTTCATTTAAAAAAAGAGTAAATAATTTTATATCATTTTTAAAATAAAACCCTATTCACAAAAATGGCATAAAAATATACATTTATTACAAATAAGTGGATGCTAGTTGGCTATAATTAATTGAACAATGTAAATTAAGGTAATTTTATAAATATTTGAATAATAAGGTTTTTGAGGTAAATTATTTCCTCTATCTTTTTATAGAATAAAAATTATATCCAAAATGATATCATTTCTCCTGTTTTTAATGGGATGCAATTGTTTATTTTTTTGTGTATAGATCCACAACGTGAAGTTTTCTTATGATAAACTATTACCCCTAAAATGAGACCGTTTCGTAGTCCAGGGCTTTTTTGTCTTTTCATCTCAGGCCTACAAAAGACTTGAAGCAATCTCAACTAATAATAATAATAATAAAAACTCATTGTTCCATATGTGCTTTACAAACCAATTAAATTAAATGTTTGTTTTAAGAAAACAAATAGCAAAAGTATTAACTATTTTGTTTCATATGAAAAAAAAAAAAAGAAAAGATCTACAAGTTTCATGTTTCTAATCATTATTATCTCATTAGACCATTGTTTCACTGAAAACTCAATCAAATTGATTTTAGTATAGTTAAACATACACTAATTCAATTGAAATGTTTGCTATAAGAAAACAAATGGCAAAAAACTTTAAAAAGAATCTATTAGATGAAAAATACATCAAATCATCATTTCATTGAAAACTCAATCAAATTAATCTCAATTCAATTAAACACTCACATAAAATGAGAAAAGCCTCTAATTAAGACATTTATCAATAGAAAAAAAAAACAAACTACAGATAATTAACAAATTAGTTCATTATTTTATTAACAATTCAATCAAACTAATTTCAATCACATGATTTTACTTTCAATTCAATAACTCAGTTATTGATAATTAAATCAATAAAATATTTTAATTAAGTTATTAAATTGAAAGATTAAAATCACATGACTGAAATTATTGAAAGAAAATGCAAATAAACCAAGGAATCATAATTACTTAGTTTATTTTATTGTTAATTCAATTAATGTTAGAAAAACACTAATATATTTTTGTATTTACTTTGCTTTTAAGTCTGTGGTTTAATTAACACAAAAAAAAGGACATTGTATAATAGACTGAAGAAATATGCAACACAATGATATTTCTAAAAAGTTGTTTAAATTCAATTGAAATAAATAAACTAGGGATGAATAATTATTAAGCTTATTTCTTTTTGAATTTAATTAATATAAAAAATATTGTTGGTCATATGGTAAAGATGGCAATCTAGGAGGGAGGTGAATTAGGTACTTTCAAAAATATTTGAAACTTATTGAAAGTTGTTTGAATATTGTTAGCATAGAATGGCACTCACAGTTCCACTCTTGCTTTTAAAGGAGAAGGTGGAGTAATAGAGAAGTGAAGATAAAATATTTATAGAGATTTGGCAATTTACCTATATCCTCTCCTTAAGCTTCTCACTGATGACTTTTTCCTTTTACGGATCAAGAATAACTTCTCTTTATAGGCTCAAAGACAACCTAACCACTTTCTTTTTACAAGGCTCAAAAGAGCAATGCCTCACTAATGATTTTTATGGGTTAATTACCAATCAAGATACTTTTATGGCTAAACACTAACCTTTATATCTTACAATAAATTATCTAAGCATCTCAACTGAGCAAATGTAGAATTAGTGCTCAAGTAAATCCTAACTCTCATAATCATAAGATTTGCATATTTAAGCTTACTTATACCTGATTACGAATAATAAAGCTCTTGAAAGCCCTTATAAATGATTTTGACACTTTTCTTAAGTTGATTTTCCTTTTGGAGGTCACATAGAATGCCCTTATATAGTGTTAGCTCCAAAAACTAGTCAATAGATATATAATGCTTTGACTTGATAAAATTTTGACAATTTAACCATTATTAACCTCAATGGGTGTTAAGATACATACCATGAGTATCGAAATCATAATGGCTCTGTTAGCCATTAAGCACTAAAAAGGCAAGGTTGAATTGGTGAGGAATTTAAAAATTTTGTAGCTAAGGTGAAGAATATGGAAATTGAAGAAGTAGGAGAAATGAAATTGAAAAAGTAGGAGAAAAAGTGAACACACAATATTTTATAGTGGTTCGGGTGTTAATAAACCCTACATCCACTCCCTAATTCCTTACAATTGAGTGTTTCACTAACACTAAATGGTGCTTCCAAACTCACACCAAACTTGTACACTTTGTGTTTCATGGTTCACATAAAACCTTACAACTTGTGTTTTAAGGCTTATACAAAAACCTCTCAAGTGTTTCTTAAAGGCTCACACTTAACATATTACAAGAGTTTTATAGTTAGGTTAACTCTCAAACCCAATTACAATGGTGTTTAGTGCTCACATCTAACAGTATTAATTCACATACAAAGAATTAAGGTTGAGAAATAAAATAGGAAGAATTTGGATATATTCAATATTATTCTTTTGCATTCATATCTGTTTAGTATAGTATTTATAGGCTACAACCACCAAAGAGATATTACTAAGAAACTATGTCTAAATCTCTAAGGCAAACCAGACATATCTTGCATTAAATGTCTGTCAGACTGATTTCACGGTTGTGATTGGTAAGTTGCAATCGCAAATTCTCATTTTGTGCTAAAAAGGTAGAAATCGTGGTAGAGAATCTCATTTATATCTAACGGTTAGTTAACATGGCATGTTATTATTAGTCCTTCAAGAAAAATAATTGTTGTGTTCTTCCGACAAACCAAAAATCACGGACATGATTTAATTTCTTTTTAGTTACAATCGCAATTTAACTTCTTATTAGACGCGACTAGCATTGCAAATCCTTCTGTTTGATAAGGAGAAGATGTTTTAATAGGTCCCAGTCTTGAAAGCCATTTTACCCTCGTAAATTTTTGATATGCCAACGGTTATCTTAGACATAAGCTCCAGTTGTGTACTCAGTTCCCTCTAAGCAACTACAAAATGTCGCGATTGTGATTTCCAACGTGATATCTACCACAAATTCGTCTCTTCGGTCTTCATGGCTTTCTTGCTTAGGTCACGACAACAATTTGCTCTGTAAATCTTTCTAGACCAAAGTCATCCATTCTTCTTTATAGTTAGCAATCGTGAATTACAGAATCTTAATCACGAATGAGAAAACCTTTCATAAAGTTTGAGATTTAGACTTTCATCCAACTTTCAATGCAAACTTATCTTAAAAACTACAAAATCAACACTTAAAAATGACGTTAAAACATATCAATCTTCATTGTCAATATCAAAAAAGAGTTGACTAAGGTTTGACCATTCTAGTCCAATAGGCTCACAACGACCTTATGTGGGCATTAGACTTTAATGACCATGTTTGTCAATAGGCATTAGAATTCTTCCATGTTCATTGAATTCATAATGGCTTCACCATATTATTTAACAATTTATTAGAATTGTCAATGTGCTTCCTTTCAACGGTCATTAGAGCACTCCACGATTATTGTTTATTATTTAATAGGCATTGAGCTTGATCTATCACTACAAAAAAAAATCGAATTTAGCTACTATAAAAAAGTAGTAGTTAAGCTCTGTTTTTGTAGTAATTAAGGCCTTAACAACTACTTTAGCGACTAACATGTTATAGTTGTTATTTTCCTAATACCTAAGCTTAATTTAACAATTAAGTAGTAGCTATCTAGTTACTACACACGTGTAGTCCCTAAATAATGGCTACCAAAATGTAGTACCTAAGGTGGATAAAAGTAGTAGTTATCTAATTGTAACAACAACTAAGGATACTAAAAATAACGACTGTTTAGTGACTAAATGGTGTAGTAGCTAAGCTATTAATTTAGCGACTACCATTTTTGTAATAACTAAATAGCAACTAGTTAGTGACTACAAGGTGTAGTCACTAAGTTTTTTTTTTTTTTTAGCAACTAACATGGTGATGATAGTTAAATAAAGACTACTTAGCTACTATACCTTATACTTGCTAAGTTCTCTTTTTTAACTACTAACATATAGGTATTATTTAGCTACTACTTGTTGTAGTCATTAATATTTTTTAAAAATATTTACTTAATATTATTTTATTATTTATTAATATAATATAATTAAATTTTATTATCATTTATTAATCTTAATATTGAAAAATTAAAATAAAAGAAAATTATAATACATATTATTAGAATAAAGAAAAATATATTAAAATTCCATGTTTTAAAATAAAAAAGTACAGTTAAAGTACTCATTCTATGTTTAATAATTAAAAAGTACAATGAATAATACACTATATATTATCTATGGTAGGTCGTTTGTGGGAGGATCAACTACTAAAGTTGTACTTGATGAGAGCACTTGTGATACGCTAGCTAAAATCGCAACTAAAGTCCTCATCTCATTGACTGCTCCCATAACGATTAAAACTAAAATGAGAAATATAATAATATAATATATTTTTCTCGCGTACTCATAATCTATAATTTTTAAATTTAAAATGTTATAACATGTATCTATAAAATTTTAATAATTATTTCTTCCTGATATTAAACTATGAGTAACTTTCATCTAGCTTAGCTTATTTATTTGATGTATTCTACTTTCTTGACAATTGAAGATATAATTTGTTTTCAAACATATATTTTTTTCTTGTTAAAAAATATAATTGCATACATGTACATAGTGCATTAAAGAATTATTTAAAATATATTTTAATTTTTTTTTATAAATTTAAAACAATTTAAATGTAAAAAATAGTTTAGAAAGATAAATTTCATATTAAAAATTTTTACTACATCAAGGTTACGTCATTAACTAAAAATTTTATGGTTTCATCTTATATAATAAATTTAATTTACTTTAATTTATTAATTTTTTAAATATACAATGAAAATGGGAACAATATCAGAAATGCTATATAAAAATGGAAAAATTCACTCAATAAAAAAAAATTGTAAAAACCACATTAAATAAAAAAAGATCATGCATTTCAGGCTATTAATTTAGTACAAAAATCCATTTAAATAAAAAAACATAGTTTTGTAGTATGGTGTATAAAAGATATTTGTATTTAATAAAAATAATAATAAGATTAGCAGTTGCTAAAAAACTTCAAAATAGAGCTCATTAATTAATGTATAGCTAAAATGTGAATATGACACAAAGTTTCAGAGTTATGTAACAATAACTAGTGATGGCTTCACCTTTAGTAGTAGATGTGCAAATATATATGTTATTAAATTAGACTAGAACTACAGGAAGCATGTGACCACTTGTATTCAATGATGTCTTTTCCACCATTTAACTTTCATGGGTTCAAAATTGTCAATTTTCATTAGTGGGGGACAATAACTCATCACATCCCCATGTGATCACTTATATTTTAATGAAAATTTTTTAATTTAAATTTCAATTACAATTAAAATTAATAAAAAAAATTGAGTCTAATATGCTAAAGTTCATCAAAATATTATACAATATAACCAAAAAAGTGTAATATATTTGAAATAACAAGTGCAATATATTTATAGCGATACAAGGTTGTTTTTGCTTTCTCTTTTCCATATATATTATCAAGAATAGTATATATATCAACAAAAATGTTACCTTTGTTGAACCTAGCTTGGGAGGTTGACGAACTAAACTTGTTTTGATAATTACAAACACATTTAAAAGCTAACTCTTGTCCAAGTTAGTGTGTAAAATCTTGCAGGTACATAATCTTTTGATTCAAGGCTTTTAAAAAAAGAGTTTGGTTAAAAACTTTAAGTATTCAAAGCCAACGTGTGTTGCTGCATTTCAACGGGCATTAAAGGTTCTAAATAGGCATTGATGTGACACCCAAGTATGAGTAAAGTCTTCTAGGCCTCTTAACCAATGACTCTCTCAAGAATCAACAAATGTTGGATGACTTAAACACTTGAGCTGTGCAAGTTGACCTTCATAATGGGCGTTGCATTTTCGCAATGAGCGTGGCTCATTGATACCTCAACGGGTGTTGCATTTTCACAATAGGCGTTAGACCAAATGACTTGATGTGAACAAAATTCTCAAAGCTTCGATACGAGCATCAACATTTTACCAATGGGCATTGGAAAAGATCCCAAGCAAAGCTAAAGTTTCTGGACTCTCTAATGGGGCACATTCATATTTGCAAGAAGCATTGAGATCCTTTTCAACATACATTGAAAGCAAGCCAATAGCCATTGAAGCACGGTAGAAAAACTAGAAAAATAAAGCAACAAATTCACATCCTTTTAGAAACTTCAATGGCATTATCCATATCTCAACAGGAGTTGAAGTTGAATTCCAACAGGCATTGAGAAGGTCCAACAGTCATTGAAGGAGTTGGTGACTAAAAAATTGAGAAAGTCAGAAAAGGAGCGTCTAGGTAAATCTCTCTCTTTTACAGTTAGTTCTAACGAGTGTTTTAATAAAAGCAACAGGCGTTGAAGTTGTATTCTCAGCCAACAATGAGTGTGGAGAGTGCCCAACAGACATTGAGTGACTACTTTATGACATGGAGTGATAGCATTCTTTCTGATGACTAGTTCCATATCTCTACCTATAAAAGGACCCTTTCACAATAGAAACAAATATAGAAAAATGGTCAAAAGCAAGTATTATATTGTGAAAGCAATGTTTAATAAAAGCGTGAAAACAAGTGTGATCTAGCTTCAAGGGAAGATCATTATTAAAAGCTTGCTTAAGTCATTTTCAAAAATAGAGTTAAAGAACAAGTTTTAAGACATCTCTCAAAACTCTCCACTAGTCAAACACATCTTGTAAGTATGTTCATTATTATTCATTACTTGAGTGAGAGTGTTCTTTCTTTTCTTTTAAGTTGTAAATTCTTTTGAGAAAGTTTTTGGTTTAGGAGATCTTAGAATATTTAAAACCATTTTTATAAAAGGTTTAAGGTAGTACCTATAAACTACTTTGAGAAAAGGTTTTAGTAGCATATAGAAGTCTACTTATAACAGCTTGGTAGTGCCCGAAAACTATTATAATCAAGGTGATTGATAGCACCTATAAGTTGTCTATATAGTAAAAGACTCTATTGGGAAGACTAGAGGAGAGGATGTAGACAGAATTGTGTCGAACCTCTATAAATTGATTGTCTCAATTTCTCATTATTTTTGCACACAACTTTAATTGTTTATACTTGTTATTGTCCTATTTAACCACCCCTTCTAGGGCACTAAGGGACAATAATTGGTATCAAAATCTGTCTCTCTTATTGCAGCTTAATACTCAAAGTAAAGTTCATGGCAAGTCATAAGGAATCACAATCAATCCATAAGACACCATTTTTCAAAGAAGATGACTACGAGTATTGGAAAAACCATATGGAAATCTTTCTAGACAGTGAAACCATAGATCTATAGGACATTATCAAAGAAGGAAGAAAAGTTCTAACTAAATTGGTTGGAGATTATTGGACTAGGATAGTAACCCAAGTCTTGGACCTCTTTTGATCTTGACAAAGGAGATTGATCATGTCTAATATTTCAAATAAGTGTTATTTTGCAACCTTTAGTTTTTATCTAAAGTTGAAAGTTGGATGAAGCTTGAAATTTCTCAAGTATGAAAAATGACTTCTAAATCGCGACCGCTACTTTGTATTCGCGATTGCGATATATGAAGAAGCATTACTAGAAAACAGACAGGCGAAATCGCAGAGCCATTCTCGGTCGTGATTCATCCAAATGACAGAGTCCAAAATTGACAGACGAAATCGCAATGTGTGTCATGCTCTAGTCGCGACCGCGAATTTGTAAGTGACTCAGGAGGGAAGCAAGTCCACAGTCACAGCATGACACATGTTCCAGCAGACCGTTAGAAGTCAAAATTTGCGAAGGCTTCTTGTTGGTAGCGACTGCGAATTGTGAAGAAGAAGATAACCATTTTTGGCAAACGAATTTGCAGTCTTATGTCGCGTCCTGTATAAGAAAGCTCGCAACCGCGAATTCTGAAAGTAGGTTAAAGAGCAACGACTATATTTTCTTGGTGAACTAATCAGAAGCTACCACGTGGACTAGCTGTTAGACACAAATGAGATTTTCCTTCAGAAATTTGGATTTCGCGACTGTTAATGAGTAGTAACGATCGCGAATTGAGACTGTTAAACATTTAATACAAAATTTGTCAAGCATGTCTCAAATATTTGGTGAGCTATGTTTTGCAACATCTCTTTGGTGAACTTTGGGTCTAAATACTCCACCAAATAGCCATGAAGAAGGTTGCTAAGAAATTTATTACAAGTAATTAAAGTTTTCAATCCTTGCTACTCATTTTCTTCAATTTTCTTTATAAAATTATGAGTGTTAGGTGTGAGTATTAAAACACCAAGTTGTAAGGTTGTAGTGTTAGCTTGTAAAAACATTTCAAGAAAGGTTTAAGTGTGAGCCTAGTGAAACACTTGAGTGAGGTTGTGTGTTAGCCTAAAAGAACGTTGTTGTAAGGTTGTGTGTGAGCCATCAAAACACAAGTTGTACAAGTTAGGTGTGAGCTTGAAAACACCTTGAGATAATGAAATACCCAATTGATAGATTGGGGAGTGGACGTAGGGTCAATTATACCCGAACCACTATAAATCGTTGTCTCATCTCTACTCATTCTTCTTCCCCTCTTATTTGTCTTTTAAATTTTTATACACCAATTCAATCCCCCTTTTTGGTGCCAAGGGACAATAAGTGGTATTAGAGCAAGGTTTTCGCAAATCAAACCTTCATTAGGTGAAACAAGATCATGGTACAAGAAGCAATCTAGTCACACCTAAGGCCATATTTTGATGGAACTGACTATACTCATTGGAAGTATAGGATGGAGATCTATCTTGACATAGATGTGGTGGATCTTTGGGACGTGGTAATCAAGGAATGGAAGCCTCCTACCAGAGTTGTGGATGGCAATAAAGAATTAATCCCAAGGGATGAATGGGTTAAAGCTTACTAGAAGTCAAATGGCAAGAACAAGAGGGCAATGACAATTCTCCTAAGCTCATTTTCTAAAGAGGAAATTGGGAGAGTGCAACATTGTTAAACCACACATGCCATATGGAAGACTCTAGAGAATTATCATGAAGCACAACTCTAGTAAAGTTAAGTCATTTGTGGATGAATGTTACCGAATGAGAACTCTTCATGATGAAAGATAATGAGAACATCACAGAAATGACCAACCGACTCTTGTCTATTGTCAGCAATAGGAAGAAGTTTGGAAGAGCACTCACCAATTATGAGGTTAACACTAAATCCTTAAAACTCTTCCACTTGACAAATTTAGGGCTAAGGTGTGCAGTATTCAAGAGTCCAATCAGGAGATTGGAAAGGTCCTAATCGATGTGCTCATTGGCAAGCTGTTGACTCATGAGCTGGCTATTCAAAAAGATGAGCAAATGAAGAAGCTAAGGGGCCAAGGTGAAAAACTAGAAAAGAGAACCATGGGTCTCAAAGCTTCAATAAAAGAGAAAGAAGTGAACATCTCTTCAAGTGAAGAGGATAGTGACAAAGAAGGAGAAGAGCTAGCCATGCTCTCAAGGAGAACCAAAGAGTTGATAAGGAGAAGAAAAGAAAGAAGAGTCTTTAAGAAATCTGCCCAAAGTCCAAAAGAAAGAACAAATGATGTCACATGCTATGAATGTGGCAAACAAGGGCATATGAAGCATGAATGTCCAAAGATAAAAAAAGAAGAAGAAATAGGACAAAGAAAA
>CATIWR010054915.1:0-12082 GCA_949677035.1 Omphalea diandra | reverse complement strand
AAAAATTTGAAGAATTTTTTTGTGTTTATTTTAAATTAATTAAAATAATAAAATTATTTTAGAGTACTGAAATTTGATTTTGGATGATCGAAAATAAATTATAAGATAAGTTTATAAACAAAATTAAAGTTTATATATAGAAAAATATTTGATAAATTTTAAGAAGTTTAAAATTTTTTCTTTTAGGAAAAAAAAAAAAAAAAACTGGCCAGGTAACATGAACTTCATGATTGATTGGCCAATTATAAAGAAGCGCAGCAGCCACCTTGTGTTCTTCTCAATATGTTATTTTTGTCCTTTTCCATATATTTTTCATTAAAAAGCTGTTTGGTTTTCTTTTCTCAGCCTTTTCCTTTGTGTCTGGATACAGACCTTTGAGGAACTCAAAATTTCTGCCTTCTTTCCTCCTTCAATGGACTTGAAGCTAAAGAAGCAAATTCTTTGCAGGGTATTTCTGCAATTCAAATAAAGTTTGGTTCTTTATAATTGGTGGGCGGTCATGGGGGCAGGAAATATCTTGATTTCTAGCTCTAACCATGAGAATTTGAATGTTAACGAGGAGACCCAGGTGGTGTTGAATGTTCCTGATCTCAGTCCTGCCAAAAATTACACCTATCGGTTATGCTTTGGGATTTTCCATTCTGGCATTGAAGGTTTGTTACCCATTATCCGGTTCCTGTTGCTTTTGCTTTAGCATTTCTTGATGGTTCATTTTTTATGTTCTTTTGGTGATCCTTTCCTGTCTTTTTAAAAGCCTCCTTTTTGCCTTTTGATGTTGAATCTGAGGGGAAAGTTTTTGTGGTTTTTGATTTGTTGTCGTTTGTTTCATTTGGAGTATGCATTTCTTGAAATATAATCTTTGGGCTCTTGAATTCAAGGCAATTCAATATGTAGAACTGGGTTATCATTTCTGTTATGATAAATTCTTGCTTTAAAGCTTTGCTGGATTTTATTACTAGCCAATTGTCATAGTCTACACGTCAATGTTTCATTTCTTGCCCATTTCAATGTTTCATTTCATGTCCATTTTAGGGCTTGACGAAGACTGATATTTGAAATTCTTAGTCAGCCTACTGGAGCGAACGCTTGGAATATGCTTGATTCATATCTTTTCAGCAACATTTGTTTTGATTTAATTGTGTCATATCCTTACAGCTTCTAGTACTGAGCTCATCATTGTCCATTTCGATATTATATTATTGGTATGAATAATTATGTTCTTTCCTTTATCTCCTTATGTAAGATTGTTATGATGTTATTCTTTGTTATGGAGGGTGCAACGATGTTTAGGACTTGTTTTGCTGATGATATTCATGATAACTTGTCAAATTTTGTGAAATTCCCATTTCCATATGCTGTTATGGGAGTAAATTTATGCAAGTTGAGATGACAGACATAAATTTGCATTAGGATGTCTACTGGAGACTGATTTCTTTTTAATCTATTGAGCAAGAACTACTTCTTAATGCATAATAACAGTCCATGACAAGGAGTATGGATTTGGAGTTCATGACTTCCCAGTCAGCGGAGTTTTTGAAGTGGACCCAAGGAGTTGCCCAGGTTTCATTTATAGATGTTCCATCCAGAAATATGCCTGCCCCTGAATATCGGACATTTATCATGGGGACACCTGTCATCTTATCTCTAAGAATTGCAACAATTTTACAGATATCTCAAACAGATTGGTAGGCAAGCGGATACCTGGGTGGGTAAATTGGCTGGCCCGGCTGGGTATGCAGCTTTATTCCAAGTACTTATTCCATTAATTCTTCTTTCTTTCATTCATAAACTAAATAGATTTTCTTTTTCGCCATAATGGGTGTATGAACAGCTATGGTTGATTTCATTGAGCTTCGCAATTAATTTTGGTGTTGGGGCTGTGCATTTATGGATCACCTAAGCGTGTTCATACAGCACGATACAAAATGAATTCCAACTGATTGTTTTTAAGGACTTTGAACCCAGTGAAAATTGAGCATTTCATTTTAATTTGCCCTTCATCACATTAGAGATGGATGAATTTTAATCGGAATTTCAAAAGAGGCCTTCAATTGTTCTCATTTTCGGGGCACTGGTAAAGGCAATTGTGTTCTGAAAGCTTGGACTTGCAATCACAGTACTGCAGCGCTAATTAACTTCATGTAAATGTGCGGGATAATTAATATATAATACATTATATGGTAATAGAAGATAATTAATGCCCATGTTTGTATAAGTCTAGAATTTGTTTCTATTCAGCGACTTCACTTTCATTTTTGTTTCATTATATCAAAAAGTTTTATTTCAAAACAAGTACAACATTCGTTTCTATTGAATGACTTCACTTTCATTTTTGTTTCATTACATCAAAGAGTTTTCTTCCAAAAGATTATTAAAAACTGATGTAACGTGGGAATGTGACTCCTCGGATATCATCCATCAACAAATTAAAAATGCATTGATTAGGGGGACGATCAAGTTTGAGAACATCGCCAAGAGGAAGATGTACCGCGAAATTTGCCAATCCATCAGCCACTCTATTTCCTTCTCGATATTGGTGTTGCACCCTCACGTTCCACGGCATTGATAACAACTCCCTAATAGAACTAAGCAAAAAGGCATCTAAATCATTCATATTTTCAAAAATCTTCACCTCTTTATTAATTGTCTCCACAGCAATTTGATTATCACTTTCCATGATAATATTTCTATATCCCTTCTCCCATGCAAGTTGTAAACCACCTAAAATTCCGTAGAGTTCGGCTGTAAAAGCTGAAGAGCAATTTAGTATGTTCATAGCGACACCTCCACGCCACTGACCATGTTCGTCGCGGATTAATGCTGCGGCGGTGGCGATGCCTGAAGACTTCTTCCAAGCCCCATCTGAGTTAATTTTAATCCACTCTTTTTCTGGACGATTCCAACCAACCATTTTTAGTACTTTACCGACATCCTGTTGAAATTCATCGTTCCATGATGGGTCAATGTTCCATGGTGGGTTGTGAAGACGAAAGGCAGGAGACATAGACGGGTGATGGTGAAGATGAAAGGAAGGAGACATACCCAGATGAACTGGGATAGTGATGAAAGTATTCATCGTATTTGGAACCAGAAGAAGAAATATTTAAAAGAAAGTCGAGTGAGTGAGGCGCTGCACGCAATCAGAAGAAGAAAGTCTAGTGAGTGGTGAGTAGAGGTAAACGGAAGAAAAATATTTAAGAAAGCGGAGTAGGTGAGTGAATGAATGATATATGTTAAGTTTATTTATAGGGTTTCATAATCCTTTCCTAAGAAGGAAAGGATTGCACCGCAGGTTATTAATTAATTTATTTATTTGGGGTGAGGTTACGGCAGTTATTTTGTTGTAAATAGAATTTGAGTGCGACTCAAACTGCCGGTATACGTATAGAAGTGACTTTAGGTTACTTGTGTTTTTCGGGTGTGGACACGCCCCTTAGGAGTGCTTTAGTTAATGCGGATGCGTGGGGATATTTGTTCAGCGGAATCTCGTTGCTTTTCTCTCCCTTCTGACTTGGCTCGGGAAGGAAGTCGGGTTGCAAGGTGAACCCCTCCTAGTGCTGGGGTTATCAAACTAAACGCCGATGGCAGTTGTAGCATTCCTTCGTGCTTGGCAGGGATTGGAGGAGTTTTTCGCGCTCACCTGGGTCACTGGCGGGTGGATTTTGTGAAGAATACAGGCATTTGCATGATGCTGGAGGCCGAGCTTAAGGGAATTCTTACGGGCCTTCGGGTTGCCTGGGATAGAGGGTATAAACGGTTGATGGTTGAATCGCACTCGTTGGAGGCAATTCCAGCAGTTAAAGGTGAGCTCAAGCTGGTTGGCGACTGCGCTAAGTTGGTGTTGAATATTCAGCAAATGGCGTTGGCAGGTTGGGACGTCAGTTTTCTGTTTAACGGTGGAGATTGCAATCGTTGTGCTGACTGTTTGTCGAGAAGAGCTGTGGATGGTTCCATGGGGTTGGTGATCCTTCAAGGCCCACCGACTGAACAAAGAGATTTCCTGGATAGTGATGCTGGTTGTGTGAGAGGTGGCTGTGGCTAGTGCTCTTTCGTTTGTTTTTGTGTAGTGGATTTTGCCTGTTTCTCTTGCCCAAAGAAAAAAAAAAAAAAGAAAGAATGAGACTAATTTTGATTGATAAAATCAAAAATTGATCAATTTAATTGAGTATTAAAATTGATTAGTAAAAAAGATTAAAATAATAAAATAATATTTGTTTGATTGATGAAATTAGAAATCGATCAATTTATTTGAGTATTAAAATAGAGCAATAAAAAAAGATTAAAGTAATAAAATTATATAGGTTTATGAAAATTTTAAGAATTTTTAAAATTAAATTATTTTCTCTCAAAATTTAAATATCAAAAATATTTTATTGTTTGATCATATCATTTTTTAAATATATATATATATATTTAAAAATTTAAGTAATTGAATCGAATTGATTAAATTTATTGATTAAAAAATCGACTAATCAATGGATTTGGGCTTTGCTCAAATTCTAAAACAATGATTAGAGGTGAGAATTACCCACTCTATTGTGAATGGTCAAAATACGATTATGATGGAGTTCAACTTTACCATATATATATGTAGCTCACATTTCAGTTTTGGTTTAGTGAGTCTTGATCTAAATGCTATCTTTATAATCACCTAATGCATGATTCTCAGTTTTTTTTTTTTAATTTTTAATTTTTTTTCTTTCGCTTGTTTCCATTTTCTTTAGTTTCTTTAATGAGTTTAAGCTAAGAATTACATGATATATCCTCTTCCTTTTGTTGTTTAAATGAATTAAGTTTTGTGAGAAAAGAATGGATTTGCCCTTTTTTGTGAAGGTAATACTTTCGCTGCTTCTACTGATGAGGAAGTTGCCTTGGTTCTTGATGACTCCAAACATGGTCAACCAATGCTTAAAATTAGAAAAGAATAGCCATCCTCAGTTCCAATTTCCTTGCCAGGTAAATTTTTAGGGAAATTAGTGTTTGATGTTGTTGGTTTGTACAAGTAGGTTGAACCATACTCTGTAAAATCAACTCATTTTTGTTTAGCTTAGATTTGGTGAGAATGTGCCCCTGGCTTTTGAGTTTAGAAATGGCAGATTGGAACAAACATGTCGTATTAATTTGTTTATGGTTTGTGACCTGTGATACTTTGTGTTTGTTTTATATATCTTCAAAGATTATTATTATTTAAAAAAAAAAAACCTGGTAAAAAATGGATTACATTTGAGTTGCAGTTTCGGGAGTCTGGGTGCGAGAATTGCCCCTTTTTTAAGATGGATAAGGATCATCAGCGTTTAGTCGATTGCATGACTCTTAACTTTAATGGGTAGTCTTTCTTTTTTATCTCTATTCTTTTCGGGAATTTTTATATTTTCAAAAATAAAATAAATAGGCTTAAGTTTTAAGTAAAAGTAACAATTTTTTACTCAATTTGGATCATGGGTTCAATGATTATTTAAAATGCCTAAAATCTGTAATTAAATAAATATCACTTAAATATAAATATAAATTATGATTTTAGGATTTTCCAGTGAAGATGAAATAGGAAAAAACAGTTTAGTTCTAAAGTTGAATGCATGTTGTTCCAAAACCATCCTATTCTTCATCTCCCCTGCTTTGTCTCTGTTATCATCGATGGCTTATGTGTTGTACTTCCGGGTTAAGTTCTCCATCCGTCCACTATTAAATTTTCACCATATCCATATAGAACCTCTATATATAGTGCGTTTAAGAATAAGTGATCTCCATTCTTGGCAACAGGGATTGATAGGGGGATGTGAGTGGCAGCACATAGGGGCGTTTGTCAATCTTATAACTACTATGGCAAATTGGCAAAAACAGGTCTTACTGCTCTTGTTCTCACTCTTAATCACAGCGTTGCTCTACTTGGCTATGTAGAATGCGAAATGAGAGAGACTAATGTATAATGGATGTTTCATGTTTGAAAGTTCGTAGGCTGGAGAAAATACTTGAAGGGACATATTCAATTCATAATGAATTGCTTCAGATAAAAATTGTGGAGGTTCTTGAATGGGATAGATATTAAGTTCAGGAATTATTGAGTTTAATGAATTTAAGTTAACCATTACTAAAAACTTTATAATTAACTACATAGGTAATTAAGCTCAAACTATAATATATTCTTCAATTTTAGTGTATTTTTTATTGATTCTTAATGCTCCTCTCTAAGAGTAATTGATTTTAAAATTGAACTTTCCTCTAAAATTGAAGACTAAACACAATGATAAACTGAATATCCACATAGATAAAGATGAAGCCATAAATAAATTGAATTTAATGAGCTTTAACATTAATCAATTACTTATTTAAATCCAAACCTTCTTGATGTGAGATTAAGTCTAAGCACTTCCAACTTAAACCTCAAGCGATACATGGTTGCTTTTATACGATTATACAGAGAAATCAAGAGATGGAGTTATTTGGATTTTGAAAGTGCCTGTTATGGACGACCCATCCAATTGGCGTCCATATTTTGTTTATCCTTAATAAGAGATAAATATATTATATTAAAAGCACATCGGAAACCTAGAGAACAGACTAAATTGATATTGCCAAAGTACACTAATACAGACAATAATTCATGATGCAGACATAGCAGTACAATAACCTTGATATAAAACATTATATCATATGCGGCGATTATTTGGTTCAGCCAAATTTAACCCCAAAATAAAAAAAAAAAAAAACTTTGCACATAACTTCGTTAATTAGTGTACCGGTGCATACTAGTGCGGAGGTGGAGGAGGGCCATACCAAGGCGGAGGAGGACCAGGCGGAGCGGATGGTACAAATGGTGGTGGTGCAGGATGGGCGTGATGATGATGAAAGGGTGGAGGTGGAGGATAAAATTCAGGATGTGGAGGAGGAGGCTGTGGCGGTGGACCGTGTAAATATGGCGGTGGGAGGGATGGTGATGGCAGCGGGGGAGGTGAAGGTGGGTACCTTGGGGAGCCCATTATAATTCGGGAGTTTCAATATGAGACTTAATTTCGTTGATGATATATATATATATATATATATATAGGTGAAAGAAGTTTCTAGACCTGGTCCGTGGACTTATAGATGGAGACTGGTAGATGAAAGATACCTTAACTAAGAAGCATCCATTCCGTCCGAGCGTTCTGTGTGCACGAATCAATTAATGGGGAAGCCATTTAGTATATAGTATCTTTTCTGAATATATATTTTTCTGATTTTAATTTTTCATTTTTTTAAGACATAAAATAATTTTATTAATTAAAATATAAAACAATTCAAAATTTAAAACATAATATAAAAAAGTTAATAAATATAATTTCATATTAAAAATAAGAAGCAAAAATATCACATTAAGATGTCACACTAAATTAAGTAGACCTATTGTAGATATTAAAATTTATATTTCTTAAATTATCTTTTAATCATAAGTTTAAAGAATCGCACATTATAATAAAATTTTTAAAGCCAAAGTATAAATATAGTGTTAATATAAATTTGCTATTAAAAGAAAAATTCAAAATTATAAATTTGAGGATAAAATTAAATTCTTACTAATAAAAAATACTTATAAATTTATATCTGTCAAGAAAAATCAATTTAAAAGTTTGAAAATTTATTAAAAATTTTAATAAAAATATAAAAAAATAACTAAAAAGAAAAGAAGAGATATCATTAGTCATAAAAAGACTAATAATGATTCTTGGCTGCTGCAAAAAATAGAATACTGAAGGAGAGAAAGGAATTTCATTTTTTGATACTCGTATCTAAAAGCTTTATCTTTGAAATTCAAAACATTAATTTAGTCCATTTTTAAATTTTTAACTCAATTAATAAGAATTAGAATTCTAAACATTCAAAAATTATAATCGAACTAAACTAAATTACGTTAAACCAAATATATTGAACTTAACTAAATTGAAAAAATAAAGTTTTAAAAACACAATCTGATGAACTGAAATTAAATCAAATTAGTAGAAAAATTAAATTTTAAAATATAAATCAAATCTAACTAAAATAAGTTTTGAATCAAATTAAATTGAATCAAACCAATTTGGTTCGTTCAATTATGATTTAATTCGGTTTGAATTCAATTTTTTGAAAAATAATTTGAAAATATTTTTAATATGAATAGTAATTCTTATAATATATTTGTAACACAGCTACTATGTTTTTTCATGTATTTTTTAATATAACTAATAAATTTTAAATAGGATTGAACTATCTTGGTTTCATTTAATATAAATTTAATTCATTTTGATGTGATTTTAAATGCATTCAATTTATCTCAATTGAAATTTTTTACACAAAGATAGAACTAAATTAAATTCACTGATTCTTTAATAAGCCGAGTCAAATTTATATCTAAACTGAACCAAATTAAAAAAGATTCCTTTATTTTTTGTCTTGTAAGGTGTTGGTGTAACATTTTACATAAGTAATGTTGGATTAACTCTACGTAAACTAATTTTCTAAATTGTAACCTTTTTAAAATAATTTTAATCGAATTTTCATAAAAAAGTTACTGCAATTATTAATATGAGTTAAATTATTTAAAGTTAAAATATTACTTTTACATATTTTTTTTTACCTCTTCATATATTTTATAATTAAATTATATTTTTATTCTTTATATAATTTGTTGTTAAATTAAATAGAAACTAAATTTTTATAATTTTGAACATCAAATTGCAATTATAATTTCAATTATGTGATTATACGATCCAAATACTAGAATTAAAATTATAGTTTAATTTTAATTCTATTGCTTTATAATTCAAACATGAGAATTATAATTTCTGCTCAATTTCAATTTAATAATTCTGAGTTTCAATTCTAATTTTGACATTCAAAGGACCCTAAACAAGAGAAAAGAATAAACCTACCACCCATCCCCACTTAAGATTCAAAAGTGAACCGTGGACAATTTTTGTTAAAGTCAATACCATGGATATACAGTATAAAGGAATTGGCTTTTTGGTTAATGCTTATTCAATAATAAAGCAGGGACACCAAGGATCATCTTTCAATTAGGTCTAATTAGGCATTGCTTAGACTGACATTGGCTTCTTCCTCAGACAAGGCTTGAAATATCAATAGTTTGATCATATTGGACATTGGGGCTCATAGAGAAATAGGTTGGAAATTGAGTGCAGAAGTTTGATTGCTTGGAATTTGATGTTCCAATGATTTAGGAATTCATATTAGTAACATACAGATGTCTAAAGGGTTTCCAAACCTAATCTGCCCAAAAACAAAACCGAAAAACCAACTAATTCTCTGTGCAGCACCCAAATCGAAATTTTAATTTAAGGGGAATGATATGAACATTTGGAACAGTTTCAGTTTACCAAAATATTGTTTAGTTCATATGTTATAATGAGAATTTTGGATACTTAAAACCCGATATATAATCAAATAATGGACTTTCACTGTCATATTAAAAAGGTTTATTCACCTTTAAAATTCAAATATTTTCAAGTTTTGATAAAATTGGATAATCCTTTTAATTTGAGCAAAATTAGCCAAAATTAATAAAATTTAGGCAAATATAGTCAAAATTTAAATGGATCAAAATAGAGTGATATATCTTGCAACATGACAAACCGATGGACATGAATTTGTACATGTCTTGAAGTGTTTGAATTGTCCTTTCTGATTGTTCATCTATCTGAGAATGAAAAGTAATACGGAAACTCAACTTGGTACCTAGAGCCTGTTGCAAACTGACCCAAAATTGAGATGTCAATAGTGTATCTCTATCTGATACAATGGACATTGGAAAGCCATGTAATCTGATAATTTCATCCACATATTTCTTGGCTAAGTGTTTACAGAACTACCCATCAAATAAATAAAAAGTGAGTTGACTTAGTTAATCTATTAAGGATTACTCATATAACATCATTCTTCTTAAAAATTTTCAATAACCCATATACAAAGTCTGTGGTTATTTTTTCCCATTTCCATACTAGAATCATAATGGTTTAAATTTGGTCGAATTAAAGAAGCATAAAGCAAGGATCCAAAGTTACATAGAATGATTGAAATGGTAAAATAGAGGAGACATGGTGATTTTAATATTTGAAATGATGCCTTGATGTTGATAACTTGCAAAGAGAAATTCTAGAAGAAGTGCATAACACTCCATATGTCATGTATCCAAGAATGGCAAAGACGTATAATACCTGCGATCTCATTTTTGGTGGCCCAAAATGAAGAAAAATGTAATAGCCTATGTCTCAACATGTTTGACTTGTTAGCAGATCAAAATAGAACATTAAACACCAGCTTCTCTCAGTTTTATTGTAGTCTTTTGGGGAGTTTCAGTAGTTTACTGTTCAAGCATGCTTGTAGACATGCCTTTTTCTAGCTCTTAGAAAATTTTGAAGATTGGCTTTGATGTGACAATAATAGTTTACCGCAAAAGATTGCAACTAAAATTTCATACCTTCTTCTAAGTGACTTATAAGGTAACTAACATCTTTGTTATCCTTTTTGTTTAAATTTAAATTTGACTATATCTTTGCTTCATGACTACAACACTTTTACAATTTATATGGTAGGAACGAAAATAGCTTACAATCATCTGCACTTTCACTTTGCAATGCAGGCTACTTCACTTATTTTAGCATATATGTAACTCAAGTTGTATATTGACAATCATATCTTCTATAGGCTAACGATCTTTCTCCCTTCTTCTATCTATATTATTATTAAGTTGATGCTGGTGTACTTCTGAAGCATTAATCTCGTGTAATGGGAAGGATTCATTTGTTGCTTATCATTTGCTTATTATATATTGCTTTTTCAAGAATAAATATTCAAAATATGCAGCAATGTGAAAGTTTGAGTTTTGAGAACTCATTTAGTGGGCTATTTGTTCTTTTTTGTAATAGCTTTATTTGCTTTTAAAATTCAAATCTTTTCAAATTTTGATAAAATTGGTCAATCTTTTCAATTTTGACAAAATTAATCAAAACTAATAAAATTTTGGCAAATCTAGTCAAAATTCAAATTAATTAAAATAGGATGATGTGTTACGTTAAAATATTGACTTAAAATAATGTTAATTGATGGTAGTGACTAATATTAACTGATTTTACTTATTTTTATAACCTAAAACCATTTCATGAATTCATCTCCATTTTCTTGATATATTGTATATACCATCAACACTTGGTGGAGGCTGAGGCATGTCGTCTCCTAGGCACTTTTGTATAAGCGGCAACCCACGAAGTGCAAGATTATTAGAAAATGCAGAAGCATAGAAGCTCTGAAGCTGAGTGCTTGACGGAATTCTTCCAGACAAGTTATTACACAACAAGGTCAAAATATTTAAGAAAATTTAAATCATACATGCTAGAAGGAATTCTGTCCCACAGCTGATTTTGAGTTAGATCAAGTGACCCCAGTTGCTCCAAACCACCAATCCCTTTAGGGATTGGGCCACTCAACTTGTTGTTCGACAAGTTCAGGTGATTAACTATTAACATGCTTGATATTTCCTTTGGAATCATTTTTTTTCAAATTTGTTGTTTGAATGACTAATTATCTTATACCGGTCAAGAATTTAACAAACATGTTTCTTCCCTTCCAAAGAACCACTGCTCCGTCAGAAATTCTAAAATATGACTTCTTGTTAATCAGAAAAATAAGCTTCATTCTTTCATTTGAGTTCCTGTGAGCCATGGCTGTTACATTATTGAGACAGTGTGGTATTGATATGGTTTGTAGAGATGTCTAAGAGTTGAATAGTTGTCATTTGACATATTCAAGGGTATGCTTCCATGGAACTCATTCGATTGCAGGATAAGAAATTACAAAGATGATAGGCTTTTCCAATCCAAGTGGGCATATTTTCAGGCAATTTGTTGCACTTAGTTAAAGGTGTCTCAAACTGGTGCAATTCTTTAAAGAAAAAGGTAAATCTCTCGAAAAGGCATTGTTTGCTAAATTTAGTGTTTCAAGTTTAGAAATGGATCGTCCTATGGAAGATGGGATTTGGCCAGAAATTTGTTATTCGTTAATATCAAGTATGCTAAATCTCGCATATGCATAAAGCAATAAGGAAGCACACTAGAAA
>CATIWR010054910.1:0-15013 GCA_949677035.1 Omphalea diandra | reverse complement strand
AGTCATGCACAGAAGTATTTTATCAGGCAGCTTTCAGGAGGGAAAGATAAGAGAAGAGCTAGCATTCATGATATAACAACAGTCAATCTTAACGACATGAGAACTCCTTCACCGGACAATAAAAGACCACCTTCACCTGATCAGTCTATGGTGCTCTCTCAGCTGTCCAATGCTGTTGCCATACCTCGAACACATTTTCAATGGAATCAACCCAATGGTGGAGCAACTATGGCATTCAATTCAACACATGGGAATATGTTTGTCTCTTCTCCTTATGGAATTAACTCATATGGTCTTAAAATGCATGGTCAAAACCTGCATAGAGGTGCTGCTCATGAATCTTATATTGGACCTCAAAGTATAGCTTTTCAGATGCAATCTGCACAGCAGCACTACCCTCATGGATGAGAATGCAATGGCTTTGATTTCTCCAATGCCATGTCTTGTTTTAGTTCACTGGTATAGCTGTGTCTATGCTTCTCCTTCTTCATTTTAACCTATTCTCTTTTGTTTTTTTTTTTTTTTTTTTTTGGGTCTTCTGTGTATATGTCATCAAGAAATCAAGTTTTAGCCCATAGAGATGGTACTTGAACTTGGAGGATAAAAGATTATATTTTGATTGTCATTTTGATTTCTGGATTATTAAACTGAGAGGGGAAGATTCTCTAATTTGGGTTATCCTAGTATTTATTGAAGATCATCAGTTCAATGTCGGGAGTGGTGAGTTCTATCCCAATAATAATGGGGGGAATGTGTTCAATGGATAATGCTTGTCTAAAAGGGTATAGGAAATGATTCCGAAGTGAGACCAGGCTTCACAGTTGCTGGCCTTTCTGCCGCATTGTCAGATACCTTGAGATGGTTCTTCCAAGATAAGATTAGAAGAATGCAGAACAGAGATTTGTATGCATCAATAAGCAAACTTATGGAAAGTCCAAGTGCATGCAGAGAAATATGAAATAAAGAAGACAGCATGTTAAGCATCTTCCGTAATTTGAAATCTTATTATGTTTATGCATGTTTCTGTGGTTGTTGATTGATGCATCTCGTTATCATGAATGCTATTGTTATGTGTTAAATATCAGGGATTTATACTTAGTGTTTCTGTTTTTCCAGCATTCAGTTCATAGTTCATCAGTTTCAGTCTTAGTTCCTCTAGCAATAGGGGGAGCAAAGTTATGAATTGGGTATAGTGATTTTGTGGACAACCTATTGCGTAGCTGTGCGATCTGCACTAGCGAAAGTCTATACTTTTGTAGCAATCTACTTTTGTTTAGACCCCCTAATCAATTTTTCCTACACTGAAATGGCCTATTTCACTGTTATTGACCTAATCATAGTAGAAGCTGACTCTACATTCCACTGAATGCAGCATCACATGCTTCAGTCCTTTTTTTTTTTTTTTTTTTTGGTTTTTCTTGGATTAATCTTTCTTCCTTATGAGATTTTTTACCTTTCTTTCTTTTGAAATAATAATGAAACTGTTCTCAAGAGATCCTCCTAGAAAGAAGGAGATCCCTTTTAAGGATATAAAATACTGATTAAATTAACATAATACGGTACTAAGTAGGATTCAGAACAGATTATCCATGTTATTAATTAATAAATTAGGTTTGATTTAGGAGCTAATCTTTTTGCTATTGTTACTCCATTGGCTTGTCAGTCCTTGGTGGCAAGACTATTAAACTTGCACAAGAATGTCAAGTCCATGAAAAAGGCAACGCTGGATTTGTGATTCTCATTGTACGGCTCCATCTAACTAATATTAAACATCATAAAGAAGTTTCACTATTTCCTATATCAGAAGCTTCAATTATGATCCTACATTGGGAGACAGACTATCTTTGCTTTTTAATAAGTGAAAAGGGTACTTAATAGCCTTTTCTTAATCATTTCCCAATGTGCATAGAGATTCCCCGTTGTTGGAAAATTTTTCATTGGCCCTAAGTTTCCTTCCGTCTTCTAAAAAATCTAACTATCTAATCCCCAATTAAATGCTCTATTGAAGTAACGGTTAGTCTCTGATAAGACAAATTAGCTAATGATGATTTGCCATAATAAAGCTCAATGAAATTATTCACTTTTCTTCAACTATCCTATTTTCACAAACACACATACATTCTTACTTACAAATAATTTTCTTGTAAATCAATCGACATTAGATTAATGATTTATCATGTTATGAAGAAAAAAAAACAAGTGGTGATTAATGAATTGCAAATAGCATTCACACTATGAAAAAACTCATCTAAGCCTCCTTTTTTTCTCCCAACTAAACTTGATCATGAATAGAATAACACCAGAGAGTTCAAATCTTATTTATTTTATTTTATTTTACTTTAGAATTCAGAGTTCAAGTCTCATTTACTGAGATATAATAACATATTCAAATTATCCATCATGTAAATAGAAATTGTTACAATCAAGGTTTTTAAAATTGAACCAAATCAACCGGTTAGAATAATAAAATTAAGAATTTTAATTAAGAATTAAAATCAATTTACTAAAAAACCGTTAAATTGAAAAAATTGATCAAAATTAAAAATTAAAAAATTTGTCTAATATAAACTATATCATTGTGAAAACACTATTTTTTTTAAAAGTACGTTATTTTTATTAAAAATTTAAATATTAAAGTACATTTTTATTATGTTATCATATTATATTTTTTAATTTTAAAAAATATTTTCTAAGGATCATATATGTAATTTTTTTAAAAATAATTAATTGAATTAAAAATCAGCTAATCAATTGGTTATTGATTCTGTTTTTGATACTTTTTTTTTTCAAAAAAAAAAAGGTACAAATATTATGGGCTAGTATCAAACCAGAATGGACAAACAACAAAAAAAAAAAAAAACAAACAGAGAAAGTTATGGCGTATTGTTGCTTTCTCATTCACTGTTTTCCTATTTTGGTTGTGTTGGCTATATTGTTTGATTTCAGCCAAGCCACTATCATAAAAGGCTTACTAACCACTCCTTGCCATTAGCATATGGTATATTCATTCCCACCCACTAAGCAAAGAATACAAGACGACATTATCAATATGCTACTCTCTCTCTCTCTCTCTCTCTCTCTCTCCTTCTCTATTCATTTATTTTATTTTGAAGCAACAGGGTCATTTCAACAAGCTTTTCCCACAGCAAATGACAAAACCAACCACTGTGCCACCATCTTTCTCAAAAGAAAAGTCCTTTTGCAACTTGCATAATGCAAAGCGCCTAGTAAAGTCTTCACACTTTCGGTTATCTCGTTGCCTCCCCAGTTTCTGAACTATATTCTGATTCTTCTCTTACAATGGTTTCAGCAAAAGTAGTATACGAGTGAAGCTCTAATGTAAGCTATATATATATATATATATATATATATGACACAAAAAGTTTCAGTAAGGTGGCCAGCTGAGGTAATTTTGATTCGGTACGAAGCTTCACTGTTCCATGAAGATCTCGGAATAATTACTATGTACATAGATGAGCAATGGAAAATCAGAACATGTATTAGTCTCAGTAACATAAATAATACACAGAAAAAAATGTATACCCCTTTGAGTAAAACAAAAAATAGACTACAAAGCCACAATATGAGGCATCTTTGGACAAGAGAAAATGGTATAATAAAAGTGACATTCCATGATCAATAATATTGGTTGGGAACCTGATACTGCAATTCTTGGTCTTCTGAATTTTTCTATTGATAGATGCAAACCGTTGTCTAATGTTGTAATCCTATGCATCTTTTCACACATCTCCCATATACACAGCTGATTATTGCTAGCTTGACTATCCTTATTGAACTACCAAGTTGATTATTCTTTCGCAGCTAACCATGAAACAACTTAGGAAAAACACAGATACTGGTCCTATACACAGTTATCACCAATGGACATGATCGTTGTAAAATCAATCCATATGAGAGCTAAGCAGGAACTTACACCGTCCAGTTGCAGCCAAAGTTTATCCACAAAATGTGGACCTTGGTGAGCCTTGATGTTCCAAATAATTCTGTCTAAGGATTTTTCCTCATTATATGTCAAACCAGAACTAAAGGGAAATAAAGGATCATATGAATTCTCCCCAGTATTCATTGACAGCTGTTCGATCTTCTTCAACCATGTCATTGGCAGTCAGCCCTTAAATTCATGATCTCCGAATCTCCGAATATAACATCTTTCTGCTCCTTCAGTTCCAGGCAACCAAGCAGCAACAAAAGCATCCACCTTTTCTAAGAGTGCAGTATCTAGAAGTAAAGGTCTTCCAGATATCAAAATTGCTAAGGTGAGGATTCTATCAGCAACTGAGCTAATAACATCACTTCCATTGAAGGGGATACTAAGCTGCGAATTGTCGCCAGTGAATTCTGCATAAGGACCTTCGCCAATAGCTACAATGACATAAGAAAAATCTTGGCTCGCTAAAGTGTCTGCTGAAGGATATTTCTCATAAATTACTTCTGTTTTCTCTTCCACTGCATTTTTAACAGCATCCAAGATGGTTGTCCCTGAAAAATAATGATCTTGTAAGCATAAGGCTTACATTTATTCATATCATTAAGCATCAAGGAACATACATGAGAAAATTTTTGTCTGGTTTTGCAACTTTGTTATAGCAATGAAGTCCCAAAGTAAGCTGGATGCAATCTAAATCAGATGCAGAAATCTCTTTAATGTGAATGTAGGGAACTGAGTTCTCAACCAATGATTGGAGGGTTAAATAAGGGAAAAAATTACCCTGCTTGTATAGCCAGTCATTAGAGCCAAAGGAAAAACTTTCAAAATAAGACCAAAAGAGATTGTAACGCATGTTTTGCATGAAAATCCATTTTCTTTTGTGAACTCGATTTTCTTCTATTTCTTTCAAGGGAGAGAAGCCACTCCACCCAAAATTGCTCAGGAGCAACAAATTATTAGATTAATCAGATAGCAAGAATCAGAAAAGGTACACACCACCACTCACCAATCTTCACAGGCACTTGCAGACAAAAATTAGGGTGGGCGAAAGGTTAATGGAGGTGTTGAAGGCAAAGGCTAATGGTGGAGATAGATTTTACTATGTTAACAAAGTAAACCAACAGATGTTCCCAAACCTTCCCATGAAATTTCTATCTGAGTTACTTCCATACAAGTCGAAAGCTAACCTAAATATTGAGGTACAAGAGACGAAAAACTAGCGATCATGTACCTCGTATGAAGGTATGTGAACAAGTGTAGTGCTTGTATATGCGCTTCATCAATGGATTTCATAATTAGGAAGACTAGAGTAGCAGGAATTAACGGGTGAAATGATGTGTGAAATATAATGATTAGTCCAATTATTATAGGATTTATTATTTAATTAATGTAATTGCAATTTTTGTTTTCCTTTTCTGTTTTTCCTAATATTTAGAATGAACTTAAAGCTTTAGGATTCTATTTAGTTTTAATTAGGGTTTTCAAACCTGATAAATAGGCTTGCTATCTACAAGCCTTTACATAGGGTTTTCAGCTTGTCGATAAAATTATAGCCTTTTATTCTGTACTGGACTCCAGATGTTATTTTTCTTCCTCGTGGATTCAAGGATGATTAGGGGTAGGTATTGTCTAGCTATGTTATCATGTTATATGCTACATCGAGTGGTATTAGAGTAGGTTCCCCAAACCGATGGCATACTGCAGTGGCCAGCGCAACCTCTTTGTTAACAATAATTGCAAATGGAAGATTTTTTCAAGAGATAACTCCAATGACAGAGAACACAAAGAACAAAATCTTTTAAGATTGACTTTTTGGGATCATGAATATGGTAGAAATTACAGCAGGTATATTCACAGACATGAACCTGATTTTGAAAGTATTTCTTCTTTAGATGCTTGTTTTAAGAAGAAAGACTTTGTAAAGTGGTTGTTTGATCTAGAGATGGATTTTGGTTTTTATAATTTTCATGGGAAGAAAGAAAAATAAGATTGATTTTTCAAAATTAGAGGGCGATGTAGTAGATTGGTGAGATGAGTATCTATATAGATATGGTGAAATTAATTCATGTTCAAGAATGTGAAAATTATTAGTGAAAGAATTTTATCCTAATTCTTATGAGAAAATATTTAATAATTTGTTTAAGATGGATAGATATTGTGAAAATTTAAAGTGTTACTCTTATATTATGCCTATGAATTTTAATCCATGTTCCTCAAGGAATCACGTGCAAGATATAATCAATGATGATGTGAAGCCTTTTAGAGAAGGTGGTCATGGTGAATTACAACAAATTGAGAACAAAATATTTAGCCATGAAGGAGTTGAATTTATAGGTTTAAGCATCAATCATGTGCAAGAAAATTTGCCGAATATAATCACTGGGACTAAACACAAGTATATGGAAATAGTGATTTCTGAAATTGACGGGGGAGAAGAAGTTGATAATATTATAGTTCCAAAAATTGTCGAAAAGAATGAGGAGCAAGATATGCACATACTTGAAGATTTCAAATTTATTCATGAATTTATATTCCAACTATTTGTTTATTTAGCACCAAAGATTTCAGTTTCAAGCTATGAACTTGAGCTCTAGTTTTCTTCCAGTGGAGGGATCTGATGCAGGAGCTGTAACGTTTGGTCCTAATTATTACAGGATTTATTATTTAATTAATAATGTAATTGTAATTATAATTTTTTATTTTTCTTTTCTACTTTTTCTTAATATTTAGAGTAAATCTAAAACTGTTACGATCTCTATTTAGTTTTAATTAGGGTTTTCAAGCCTTATAATAAAAAGGCTTGCCGTCTACTATTCAGAATAGAATTCAGTTTTATCAATAAAATTGTGGCCTTCTATTCTCCAGTGGACTCCAGAAGTTGTTTTTTTTCCTTAGTGAATTTTATCACGCTATATGCTGCATCATGAAAGGGATTTGGCATAGAGGAAAATGAAATGCAACTAGCAATGCCAAACCAATGAGAGACTCCTACCAAGGAACATCACTGAAGAAAATAAGCTTATGCACATATACACATGTCAGTTCTATAACTTTTTTGGGGATAGAGCAATAACTACATACCAATAGTAATCCTGCCACTTAATCCACACCAAGTTATTGTCCACCCTCCGCACTGATACCCAAGATCATCAGCATCTGTTCCAGCAACAAGGATCTTTTTAACATTTTTATCTAATGGGAGAAAAGGTTTCTTTGGATCCTTCCCATTTTTTAAGAGAACCAAAGACTTACAAACTGCTTCACATGCCAATTCTATATGAAGCTGTAGAAAATCACAAACATAAAAAAGGAATCTCAAGCAATAAACCAATTGTTATAATCTACAAGTGACAGTTGAATTAAAATCAAATATTCAATGATATATCCAATTGTAACTGAGCAACAAAAGAAAAAAAAAGAAGAAGAAGAAGAAGAAAAGGTGCAACTGTTTCTGGCTATTAGGTTAGGATCTCCTCATTCCTATGCAACTTAGCCTCTAACACAGGTAAAGAGTTAAAGTCACATTGCATTGTTTACATTTTCTTTTGCTATATTGGATGAGCTACACAAAGGTGGTGGGGGTTTTGGGTTTTTTGGGGGGTTGGGGGTTTAAATCCTTTCGTTTCCATATCCCCTCTTATCCCAATCTCAGTAGGACTATAACCTAAAAGCTCCCAAAGAAAATATCTAAGCCTTTAGTGTTCCACTTCCTTTGGCTATGCTTAATCACATCATTTATTCATCTCTGAACCCTCTAATTCATATGAAAAACTAAAGTTTGACACTTGTCCTTCTCTCTTCATGCCTGATCGTTTCTTATTTATGTCTGCAGATACCAGTGATTTATGCTGCTATAAATGATTCTGAATTTTGATTGCTAATTATGGTGACACAAGAATTCACTATTTGGAAGTGTTATATATAGTCGAATTTCAGTGGCATTATTAGCAACTTTGGGTGTCAAGTGTCTACTTATGTCTTTAGATTCTAAAATCCAACAGAAATAGAATATTTTGAACAAGCAAATGAACATTGATGAGACATGGATGAATTATGTATTTTCTAAATGATATAAGTAGCCAAGTACATGAAGAGGGTCAAACAAACCATGTGCAAAACTTTCTAAAAATTTACCTTGCAACAAACCAAATCTAGTAAAGATCTATCGGCAAAGGGATATTCAAAAAGACCAGCAACAAACTTCACTCTTAGTATTCGTTCAACAGCATCATCAATTCTGGCTATTGGTACCTCCCCTGATTCCACTAGAAACATCAAATCATTCAAAAATTGTTCATGTTTCACATCCAACACCTGCAGAAAATGAAGGCATAAATAACGGAAAGTGCCATTTATTCCCAATCTACTGGAATTAGTTAAGTCTTTCCCATGTCAATTCCAGCATTAACAGCAGAAGAAATGCAGTAGCAATAGTTTGAGCCATGAGGTTGGCTAAGTCGACTCAATCCTTCCCAGTTAGAAATCACAAAACCCAGCCAAAAAAACATAACCAGACTATCCAGCAATTCCAGTTTGATAAACTAACAACAGTGTAGATGTATTGCATTGTGGTAAGTGATATAATTCAAGATATCCCCAATCTCTTGCCTTGAAAAAGGAAAAAGATTTTGACAACATATTAGGGGTGGAATTAATTTAGCCTCTGGAGTAATTGGATTGCAATGATAATCAATAACAAACTAGGAGATTAGTAATGCAAGTAGATATTAAGCAACTAAATCTTGCAGACCATTATTCTAGTTAAATGTTCAATAATAAAACTACATATTGAAGAAGAGAAAAGTACACAATCATTTCAAAATATTGAGAATTCAATAAAATCAACAGTCTTTACCTGAAAACCTAACTTTTATTTTAAAACTTCTGTCAAAAGAAAATGATCAACATGCAGGCAGCGTCCATTCCAACTAGAATAAGATGCCATAACAGTGGAAACACCCTATGAAATACAATCCAGATAGGGTGCTACATGGGTCCTTTCTAGATCTTCAAATGACAGAATGCTATCCCCCTCATTTATGCCTCTGGTGGTGCCCCCATCTCCAACAAAATGCTTAGCACAGGCAATAACATTGTTTCAATGAGAGCAGTTAACAATGGGTTATGTTAATGGCTTTGCCAATCTAGAATGCAAAAAATATGTCCATGTTATGCAGAAAAGAATATAAATGCCAATCCTTACTATGCATAGAAGAGAATGGAAGCTAAAAGGTATGAATTGATCTCTTGAGAAACACAATTCCGAAAACAGTGAACCTTAAAAATGGCATAAAGCTTCTAGCTACATTCTTTCCTTAATTGAACTCCAGAAAGTCCCAACACAAGAGGTTCACCTTCATTGTTTCAGGAGAAACTCTATAGCTTGTAGGTGATGTCCTTAGAAAACTGTCCAATAAAGTAAAAACCTAAAAACAAGAATGACCAAGAACCTTTGATGCAAAACCAGTTGTAGAATCTAATTTTCATGCTTTTAGAAATAGACATTCAACTTGATATACCTTGTCTAGCGTGTGGACCTTAACCCACAAATAGCAAGCCCAACACAGAAGATTAAAAAGCTCACTCATATATGAAATGAAAAAGCTCTTCTTGTTCTAACATGCTCTTGAGAAAAATTATCGAAAAATTCAAGATTGCCATTCTAGTACTCCATCAAATGTTGACGATTGGATGTAGGACAAAGAGGAAGGAACCTCTAAATATTTCTTGGAGTTTTATTTCTCTATATCTACTCTATATTTGTTGCTTTAAAACTTTAATTTGTCATATAAAAAACCTCAGATTGTTTTTTTATTCTTCTTTTTTTGGTGTATTTTTATTCTTCTTTTTTTGGTGTATAGACCAAGTTTTTACAAAACTGTATTTTGGAACATACAGAGATATGATCACATTTGGTGTTATTTTCTCTACCTTCCTGCTACAAAAGGATAGCCATTTGGGTGTCCTTCGGGTGGTTGTCCCTGCAAGCCTGTGACAATAGAGGTCATTTTCTCACTATGCTGGTGCCTTCACAGTAACTCTCATAACATCTTCCCCATCGAGGATCTCTGCATACCTGTCCGCAATCGTTAAATAAATTAGACAGTGAATTATAGTTTGAATCAAGAAAGAATATAAGGAATAAATAGCAGGAACAATAAGAGCATGCAACATTTACATTGTTTGTTACATTTCCTAAGTTCATGTTTTGAATCATCGTTAATTCCTTCTTCATCCTGTTTGCACTATTTTGTTTTCAGTGTTATATCTCAGTGGAATATTGCCTCTTATTTTATGCTACACGCTGGGTTGACACCACATATAACTAAAATTATTCATATCATTAAGGAAAAGCTTACTAAGCATTGCACCTTTCCTAGATAAAACTGTCAAGAGTTTTCTAGAACTTGCCACAATACACCAAGGCAAAGATAAATGTTCTTTTCACTGGAACACACTATGTTTCTGGGTGATAGTACAAGGAACATGGTAATTTGGCCACTTTTCAAACATCAACCAGTTGTTTTTGAGTTTTGATTCAAAAACTTCTCTTGCTAGGGAAGAAATAAGACAATTGTGTAGGATTTTCCTATTTGCATTTTTTTTTTTCTTTTCAGTCTAGATTGGTAATTTTAGCAAGCAGTAATACTAATATCATCAACATCTTGTTCTAATCGACAATGGACAATTCAGCCAGTTCTCCCACTACCAAAACTATAGAACTTAAATGGAGCATCCAATCAACGTAGCAGCAACTTACAGCTACACAGGGAGCAAAAGTATAATGAATGCCGCTCGCCCTAACTTCGAGAGCAGTTGCAACGCCAATTCTTTATATCAAATCCAAATCCCTACCACCACATTCAGGCATATTACAGTTCAGAACCAACAGATAAATTACTTCAACTCTTTTATCCATTATAACATGCTAGTTATGGCAATTGATATAACAAACTCACCTGGTAGCCTCAAGGCCAACATTGTGAGGAAATATGGTGGTACCATAGACACCGTTATTACCAAGGATAGCATCAATGCCATATATAATTGGCACACCTAGGAGTGACTGGAGCGCCAGCTGCTGAAACCCATCCACCATATCTGCTCAATCAGATGACAACGCATTCTCAAAGGGTGTACTCCCTCCAGCACTAAGCACACTCCCTAACAAAAAACAGTCCACCAGGTTTATGACAAAATGCTGCTTAAAAGAAGAGAACCTGAAATATGCACACTTAGACTGACAAACAGACATAGTAGTAGTTTGAAGGAAGTAGAAAGGCTAAGGAGGTAACCAACGGCGATTTCTTGGAGGTAGTAAGGAGAGGCAAAGCTGCGCTCGATTTGGGTCATCTGGGCAACCTTTTCTTTCAAAGTCATTCTTGAAAGAAGGCGTTTGATGCGGCCTTCTACGGGTGCCGTTGGGTCTTTGTAAAGGCAAGAATCCATTCTTTTTCTTTCAACTGGGATTCGCAGTAGCAAGAGTTGAAGACTGACCCCAATAATGGATGGAGAAATAAAAGTTTCAGTGTAATTCTATCGGAGACGATGTTGACAGTGTTGGCATTTTATTGTGATTGGAGCATCTCATCCTATAAACAAAGTAGCAGCACATACAAAGTTCAGAGTAGATGACATAATTAATATGGATGATTACTATAAATCGATGAGGACAGTTGAGGTATTTAATTAAATCATCTATTATATTTTAAAAATTATACTATAAATTTTCTCGCACTCTTTTTTTACTGTGCTAATAAATTTTTTCATTACTTTTTCTATTAAATTTATATAACACTAAATAATATTTTTATTTTTATTTTAAATTTTTATTTTATACCATGCTTCTTATCATTTTCATTTTATTTTCCAAAACACCAAAACTAACATTATCAATCAAATCTCAACTCTCAAAACACCAAAGCCAACATTATCATTGTCCATAAAACCAAAATACTGCTAGTAAACTAATTAAAAAAAAAAAAAAAGATGAGGGATCAATGGACATGATTGGCAGCATTATTCTTCGAAGGTGGGTGCGTGCTTGGTTACAATGTGTTGCTTGGTGCGCGCAACAATCCGGAGACCCTGATCCTTCACTTCAATCTTTGTTCGAGAGGATCCAACAGTACGGAGTACGTAGAAGGTTGAGAAATAACTAGACCTGTGGCACAACTCGTGGGTTGGATGCACAGATAGAAAACAAAGATTTCTGACCCTTTAGAGGATCGATCTTCAAACTGCCATGGGTGCAGTCGGGTGACAAGAGGAAGAATGAATCTAATAATTCCTCTGGTGAGAAGAGGAAGTCGGGTTGTCAATAAACATCCGATACCCTTGAAAAACCTTGGATCCCAGGAAGAGATGAAGATGGTGCCCCAACACAATCTACAGAAATTCCACAAATCCTTTAGTGGATAAGCCCGACAACTCAGCAGCAGTGCGGAATTTAGTTTCTCGTGTTGGAAATTTTTTTATTATGTGGGCTAATATTAATTATGGGTTAGTTTTAATTATTTATAAAATAGACTGAATAATATAGTTTATTGATTTGGAGTAAGGCTAATTAAAATGTGATCAATGGAGTTATGAGCTTGTGACATTTTTTGTGGGCCGATATGGAAGACGGTCAGTGTAAGCTTATTTTAACATGGACCTGTGATGGGTGGGCCTGTTAAAATTATTATAAATAGGCTAGGTCTCCTCTTCTGTCTTCATGATGATTGACAACCCTAGTTGCTACACCCATTGTGGCCGTCTTGTGAGAAGGTCAACGAGAGGAAGACTTAGCTCTCTTTCTCAACTCTTCTGACCTGTTATCCAAATGCTTTATTTTCAATTATCGGAATAATGACGCGAAACAGTTTGGGATTCAACACGTAAAGAGGTACGCGACTTGTTTCCGTTTTTGATCTACTACGCAAACAGGTACGCAATTTTGTTTTCGTTCAATAATTAGATATGGTGTTCTAAATTCATGTACTAGATCCTGAAAAATTCTTACATGTGGTATCAGAGCATGGTTGTAGTACATAATTTATAACCCTAGGTGTTTTGTATTGTTAAGAAGAAAAAAAAAAAAAAGGGGCATCCCACCATAGTCGATTTCCCTGTTGATATATCGAATTTGCCTTGAACGTCACAAACTCTGTCGTTAGTTTGGACGGATTGTGAAGGGTTGTAATCTAAATAGGTCGTGGGTTCAAAACCCTTGTTCTCCAAGACCTTCCTTTTCTGCCAATTTTTTTTTTTCTTTTTCCTCTTTCTTCTCCTCTAAGATTCAAGCATAATACAACAAACAACACAGACAACATCTCATCATCACCACCAAACGACAAAGACTCATCATGAGCAATCCCTGAGGCCGACCAGACGACCTCCAAACCTATACTGTCATGCACTAGATGGGATTATCCACCGTCTCATCAGGTTTCTCGCCCTTCAATATGTCACACAGCAGCACCTTAGCACTACCCACGGGCTTGTCCGTTATGCGCCCATGATCATATATGTTGACGTTCAACGCCGCCATGATGTCGTTCTCGAGTAAGTGATGATGAAACTTGACCTTGACAGTCTCAAGACAGGTGAGATCTTTGCCGCCATGGCAGTCAACGTGGGTCTTGACCACATGGATGCCTTTCTCAACGAAGACGAGAACATAGGCTTTCATCTTGGTGAGGTAGAGGTAGTGGACGTTCTTTAGGTTTTTGGCAGAGATTATCAATACTTCTATTTCTCTTAGTGGGGCTTCACCAAGGTGGGTCTTACGGTGCTGGTGGTGATGATATGGGATCAGGTGGTTCATTCGATGGGGCACTTTGAAAGTGTTGTGTTTTGTTGCGGAAACTTTGCGAACAAGATAAATGGGGTTTTGGAGAGTTTTTAGGCTATGAGAGTGAGGTTTGCATTCTAAAATGGAACCGTATGGGGAGTTGATATGTTTGATGTTTGTGTTGACTGATTGTTGTGTTGTGTTATGGAAGGTCGTTGGGATTTGATCATGGTTTTCATGGTGGTTGTTGTTGGTAGTAGTAGTAGTAGTTTGAACAAACTGTCCTGCTAAATTTTCGAACTCCCTCATTCAACGCAGTCCAACTATTCGACGAAATGACCCAACTAAACTGTCATGTTTTTAGCATTGATTTGAGAAATTTACACTTATTGGTGAATTGTTATTGGACATGGAGATGCTTAATTATGTGCCTGAAATTTGGGTCAAGAAAGATTTTGTAGAAATTAGTTTGTTTAACGCTGCCCACCAAATGCTCGATGAAATGCCTGTGAGAGATAAACAAAAAAAAAAAAAAGGTTAAGGAATGCAGGCTGTGGGTATCGAAGCCATGACCTGATGACCTCCCAGACGCAACCTTAGCCAACTCGGCTAAGTCTTTTCCACGTTAACTTGTTATGCGGATTAATATTTACATAAGTGACTTATATTTGGGTAAATAAATTTTTTTTATAAATTAGTTTTTTTAAACCTGCCCACAAATTTCTGGTTTAAATGCCTTTTTTATATAAAAAATAAAAAAAAAAAAAAAAAAAAAAAAAAAAGATTGAGGAATGCAGGCTGTAGGTATCGAAACCATGACCTGATGGCCTCCCAGACACAACCTTAGCCAACTCCGCTAAGTCTTTTTCACGTTAACTTGTTATGCGAATTAATATTTACATAAGCGACTAATATTCAATACATCATACATAGTTTAATTTAATTTTATTTTAATAATCATTAATATATATTTTATATATATATTAATATTTGAGTGATTTACATATATATAATCAATTGTCAATTTATTATTTAATGATATTAATTTTGCAATAAAATTAAATAAATAAATAATTATTATTTATTTATTTGTTTATTTTGCACATATATGTGAATATAATTATGTGCTTAAAATTAAGGTATATATTTTTTTTGGTACCTTGTGTATTTTTGGAATATAAATTTGTATTCAGTATGTATTTTAATTGGGCTATTATAAATCTCTAATTAAAAATAATTTTATGGGTTGATGTGGGTGTTACCGCCAAAGTGGGACATCTATTGAAATT
>CATIWR010054906.1:0-14311 GCA_949677035.1 Omphalea diandra | reverse complement strand
TCTAAGGAGATGATGTCTAATATCTATGTGTTTGCTCCTAGAATGTTGGATGAGATTCTTAGAAAGATTGATAGCACTAGTGTTATCACATTTAATAGGAATGTGATCAATCACTTTGCCAAAATCCTTCAATTGTTGTTTCATCCAAAGGACTTGGGAGCAACAACAACCCGTAACAACATACTTGGCTTCTACAGTGGATAAGACAACCGTTACTTATTTTTTGCTAAACCAAGATACTAGGTATTCTTTTATAAATTGGCAAGTCCCGAAAGTGCTTTTTCTATCTAATAAAGTACCCGCATAATCCGCATCTGAATATCCTATGAGACTAAAGGATGAATCCCTAGGATACCATAACCCTAAGTGAATTATGCCATGCAAATACTTAAAAATTCTCTTAACAACATTTAAATGAGACTCTTTAGGAGAGGATTGGAATCTAGAACACATACATACACTAAACATGATATCTGACCTAAAAGCAGAAAGATAAAGCAGAGATCTGATCATACGTCGATATCACCCTATTCATCTTTGTCTAGCTTGATGGTACCACTTATGGGGTGTTGGCTATTTTGCAACCATCCATGCCAAACTTCTTGAGTATCTCCCTTGTGTATGTGCTTGGTTGATGAAGATCCATTCTTTAGTTTGCTTGATATGTAGACTGAGAAAGAACTTGAGCTTTTCCATCATGCTCATTTCGAATTCCCTAGTCATACACTTAGCAAAATCCTCACAAAGAGACTCATTAGTAGCACCAAAAATGATATCATTAATATAAATTTGTACAATTAGTGTATCATGCTTGTGCTTTTTAACAAATAGTGTGGTGTCCACTTTTCCTTTTTCAAAATTATTTTTCAAAAGAAATGAATTAAGCCTTTCATACCAAGCTCTTTGAGCTTGTTTCAATACAGATAAGCCTTTGTTCAATTTTAAAAACATGATTAGGAAAACAATGTGACTCAAAACCAGGAGGTTATTTAACATAGACTTCCCCTTCAATAATTCCATTCAAAAATGAACTTTTTACATCCATTTGAAAAAGCTTAAAATTAATGTGGCATGCAAAAACTAAAAGTATTCTGATGGCCTTTAATCTTGCAATGGGGGCAAAAGTCTCATAATAATCTATGCCTTTCTCTTAGTTGTATCGCTTAGCAACCAATCTAGCTTTATTCATTGTGATAAGACCTTGCTCATCTAACTTGTTCCTAAACACCCATTTGTAACCTACAATGGAGTGTTCTTTAGGCCTAAGGATAAGTTCCCATACCTTATTTTTCTCAAATTGGTTGAGTTCCTCTTACATAACAAGCACCTAACTCTCAACATCAAGAGTCTCATCAATTGATTTTGGCTCAAGTTGAGAAACAAAAGCAAGATTATTATCTAAAAGATGAAGTTGTGATCTAGTACTTACACCCTTAGAGGTATCATCAATGATCAAGTCCTTGGGGTGATATTTGGAGAATCTCTAATTTTTGGTTAGATCTTGACTTGGCTCATCTTTTTATTGATGTTGTGGGCCCTCATCTACTTTTGATGATTCACCTCCTTCCTTGTTTTTATTCTCTCTTCTTGTAGTGTCTTCCAATTCTAACTTTTCAAAGTCACCTATAAGATCATCAACAAAAACGCCTTTCCCAAGATCAAGTTTACTACATTCATCAAAGACAACATTCATAGACTCTTCAACTACCATTAAACTCTTATTGAAGACTCTATATGCCTTGCTAAAGGTGGAATAGCCTAAGAATATACCTTCATTTGTCTTGGAATCAAATTTTCCAAGATTATCCTTAGTATTCAATATATAACACTTACATTCAAATACTCTTAGGTATGATATCTTGGGTTTTCTACCATTCCATAGCTCATAAGAAGTTTTATTAAGAATGAGTCTTTTAAAAATTCCATTTACAATATAACACGAAGTATTAATGGCTTCGGCCCAAAAGTAATTCGATAAAGAATACTCATTGAACATGGTTCTAGCCATTTCTACTAGTGTTCTATTTTTTCTCTCTACAATACCATTTTGTTGTGGTGTTCTAGGAGTTGAAAAATTATGGAAAACTCCATTCTCCGAACAATAAGTTTCAAAAGACTCATTTTGAAATTCCTTTCCATGGTCACTTCTAGTAGAAGAAATGAAGTAACCCTTTTCATTTTGAACTCTTTTTGTAAAACTTTTGAAAGCATCAAAAGTATCATTCTTATGAGCTAAAAAGGATACTCAAATAAACCTAGAGTAATCATCAACTAGGACTAATGCATAATATTTTTTATATTAATATTTTTTGAATTTCATTTATATTTATAATAATTTCTTTTAATATATAGAATTTTATATATTTAATATAATAAATTTAATATAATATATAATAAATTAATAATTAATATAATATAATATAATAAATAATATAATAATAAATTTTAATAAATTTAATATAATATATTAATAGTTTAATAGTTAATAGAATATAAAATATTAATATTAATATAATATATATTTAATATTAAAAATTTAAGCACTTCTAGTGGGCCCTATCAAGTCCATATTAATTAGTTGAGGAGGTCTAAAAGAACTTACAACATTTTTAGATTTATGGGAGGCTTGGTGTTGCTTTCCCATTTGACAAGGACCACATGTCTTGTCTTTAGTGAAATTTAGCTTGGGAAGGCCTTCCACTAACTTTCCTTTAGATAGGCTTTGAAGGAGATCCATGCTTACAGGTCCAAGCCTTCTATGTCATAACCAAGCTTCATTGCTTAAAGACATAAGACACTTAAAAGATTGGTTAGCCAAATTATCTAAGTTAATTGAGTAGGTATTGCCTTTCCTTTCACCCTTGAAAATAACCTCATCATCTACTAATGTGGTGATTCGACATTCCCTAGGATTAAAGGTGACTTTATTACCTTTGTCACATAATTGACTTACACTCAATAAATTATATTGTAAGCCACTAACTAATAAAACATTATCAATCAAGGAACAACTATTCTTACAAATGGTTCCAATGCCAATTGCCTTACCCTTGGTATTGTTACAAAATGTGATGTCTCCACCTTTTTTTTCCTTTAATGTCGTGAGTAGCTTTCTATTTCTAGTCATATACTTAGAACATCCACTATCCACATTCCAATTGCTTGATTTATTGGTGGTTGCCACTCTTCCCTACACAATAAAAGTGAGTCACCTTTTCTTAGGTACCCAAGCATATTTGGGTCCTAGGAGGTTAGGAGTTGAAGGGTCCTTTAATTTGAGGTGAGCCTTCCTAATAAATTAAAGACTATTAACATGCCCAAAAGTTTATGCAATAATTACATTAGAGTTTAGACTTGGGAGTCTTTCTTCTATGCATAAACTTAGTATGAGTAGGAGGCCTTCTCATACTATGATTATGTGAGTGAATGCATGTGCATGAGTGATGACAAGTAGTAGAGAATTGTTTATGTATGTGAGCATGCTTTTTGTTGTACATGTAAGTATAAGTTGCTCTTTAAGTCTTAGCTCTTGAGCTTTGGGGAGCCTTCCCTTTGCCCTTAGGCTTTGGGAGGCTCAGTGCTAGGAGCACTTTTCTTCCAAATTACCTCAACACTAGAGGTTGATGGTCTAACAAATGTAATATGTGATGATGAGGAGACTCCATTGAAGCCTAAACCATTTCTAATCAATGGTGGTCTTTAAGACACAATCAATATGTCCAAGGCTTCCTTTCCTTGGTGGAACTTAGAGATTTAGCTTCTAAGCTCAATGACTTCTCCTTTTAGGGAGTCATTCTCTTTTCTCAATAAAGCTAATGATGAAGATGATATGGAAAGATTTTTTTATAGATTTCTTGAGCTCATCGTTTGATGCTCTCAATTCGCTTACAAGATCATTGAGGGATTTATAAGCATCCTCTAATTTTGGATATTTTTTCTTGTAAGAATTCATTTGTGATTTGTATTTGTCACATCTCATAGTAAGAGCCTCTAGAAGCTCTTTATCTATCTCATCAAAATCATCTAAATCTGAATGAGAGTGGGATGAAGTACTTACCTCATTTGGAGAATTTTCTTGTGCCATGAAGCAAATGTTGGCAACTTCTCATTCTTCTTTATTTTCACTTGAGCTATCATCCCAAGTGGCTGATAAACTCTTCTTTTTCTCCTTGTCCCATCTCTTCTTCTTCTTTATCTTGGGACAATCATATTTGATGTGGCCTTACTGTCACACTCATAGTAAGTAACTTCATTAGATCTCTCTCTGGGATTAAGAGTTGTCTTCTTGAAGCTTCGTCTCTCTTTTCTTCTTCTAATTAACTCCTTAGTCATTTTTCAGAGCATTACTAGCTCTTATTCTTCTTTGTCACTCTCTTCATCACTAGAGGTTGTTTCTACCTCTTTCTCATTGGTTGAGGATTTGAGTGCCAAGGTTCTTCTTTCTTTTTCTAATTTTTCTCCTTAACCCTATAGTTTCTTCATTTTCTCATCCTTTTGTAAGGCTAACTCATGAGTTAAGAGTTTGCCTATCAACACATCCATAGGAACCTTTCCAATATCTGAGTTGGACTCTTGAATGCTGCACATTCTTGCACTAAACTTATCTAATGGAAGAGTTTTAAGGATTTTCGTGTTTACCTCATAGTTGGTGAGAGTCCTTCCAAATTTCATCATGTTTATGACAATGGATAGAAGTCTAGTCATCATTTTGGTGATGCTTTCATGGTCTTTCATCATGAAGAGCTCTCATTCCGTCACGTACATCTCCAATCTGCTTGATTTAACAAGTGTTGTGCCCTCATAATAGTTTTCAAGAGTTTTCCAAATGGTATGAGCTGTTTGGTAATGTTGTACTCTTCTAATCTCTTCTTTAAGAGAGAGTTTAGAAGAATGACTATTGCTCTCTTGTTTTTGTCATTTGACTTCCTATGAGCTTCAACCTAATCTTCCCTTGGAATGAGTTCTCCAATTCCATCCACTACTTTAGAGGGTGGCTTCCATTCTTTGACAACTACATCCCAAAGTTCCACTACATCTGTATCAAGATAAATCTCCATCCTATACTTCCAATGAGTATAGTCGGATCCATCAAAGTAGGGCTTGAGGTGTGAGTGGATTCCCTCTTATGCCATAAACTTTGCTCACCTAATTAAGGTTTGTTTGTGAGACTTGGCTCTGATACCACTTATTGGCCCTTGGCACTAAGAAAGGGGGGGTTGAATTGGTGTTTAAAAAAAAAAAATTAAAGTGAGAGATAAAGAAAGAGTAGAAAAGTGACATAAAGATTTATAGTGGTTCGAGTATTAATCAGCCCTACGTCCACTCCCCAATTCTCTGCAATTGGGTGTTTCACTCACTCAAAATGGTGTTTGCAAGCTCACACCTAACTTTTACACTTTGTGTTTTCAAGGCTCACACAACAACCTTTTATAAGTGTTTTCTAATGCTAACACTAAAACCTCTCTCAAGTGTTTTCAAAGGCTCACACTAAAACCTTTCTCAAGTGTTTTTATAGGCTCACACTGAAACCTATTACAATTGGTGTTTAATGCTCTCACCAAACAATCACTTAAAGCATAAAGAATAATTGAATGAATGAGTAGCAAATTTGTAAGAGTTTTGTTACAAGTTAATGAATTCTCTTACATTTACATATGTTTGGTGGAGTATTTATAACTCACACCCACTAAAGAGATGTTACACTATGAAACTTATTAAATCTCCAAGACATACTAGGCATATCTGCATTAATTGCATGATAGGCGGGAGTGACGGTCGCTACTGAAGATTTACGGTCGCGATATTCCAATTTGCATACGGAAACTAAAAATTGCAGAGGAAAACCCTATTTGTGTCTAACAGCTAGTCCATGTGTCAGCTCCTCATTGGTCCATCAGGAAAATATAACCGTTGCTTTCTAACTGCCTACAAACTTTGCAATCGTGATCATTTCTTGTACAGGGCATGACTTAGGATGCAAATTTTTCTGTTTGAAGGAGAATTTTCATCTTCATGAATCACAGTCGCTACCCATATTATCACCCTCGCAAATTTTATTCTTCAACGAATACTTGGGACACTTGGCACGTTGTGGATGTAGACTTGGTTCCCTTTTCAGTCACTATGAAATTCGCGGTTGCGACTAAGACGTCATAGTGACCGCGAATTCGTCTGTGAGACACTCCCATATTTGGATGAGTCGCGGTAGCGATGATGCCCGTAAATTCGTCTGGCCTAGTTTCACCCTGTTCTTGAGCTAAGCCGCGGTCGCGAATAAAAAGTTACTGACCGCGAATTTGGATGAACTGCCTTCTTAAAGATTATGAACTCCATCCAACTTCCAATTGAAAGACTAACTTAATTATGCAAAACAACACTTAATGGAAACATTAGGATTGATCAATCTCCTATGTTAAGATCAAAAGAGGTCCAAGACTTATGATTAACCATCCTAGTCCAACACTTTCCTTTTTAGGTTATTCAAGTTTAATCTTTTTCAAAGTAATATAAACAAAATTAATTGTTTATGTGTTTATTACTAAAAAAATGTATAATTTTGAAATAATAAAAATAAATTTCTATTTACAAGAAACTTTAGAAGATTAAAATTATTCAAATTTAAAATTTCTTCAAGAGAGAAAGAGAGAGAATCAAACAAACACAAATGCATATGGATTTAATAGAGTTCAACTTAAATCAAACCTATATCCTCTCCTCTAGATATCCCTAAATAGTTTCACTAGACAATAGTTTTCAGGTGCAATTGAAACCTTTTCACAGATGAATCTAACTAGGCATTATTTGAGCCTTCCCAAGGTGGGTTTATTGTGCAATACCTAAGAGCCTTTATAAATATTTTGCAGGCATGATTCAAGCTTTTTCCTAAGATAGTTTGCAAGTACTATTTTAAATCTTTTATAAGAAAATGGTTAAAGGTTATTTACAAGTCAGTAATATCCTCACATAAGTTTTATAAGAAATGTAGAATCAAATACTTTTAACTACTGAATACAAACTTGTTCATATGTTTGAGTGGGTTAGACTTTAATGTTTTTGTTAAAGCTTAACCAATCTTTTTCTTAAGATAGCTCTCATATGTACATGAAGAAAGCATTAGTGCAAATAGTTGAACTTATGGCACTTTAAATGCTATTTGAAGCTTTTAGATTACTTGGAGTATGTCTCACAATCACTTGAAATATGTCATTATTTTAGTTTCAAACTTTTACTCTTATGGTGGTAGGACAACAAACTAATCAATACTAATGAAGCAATCATGGATAACAAGCAAGGATCCATTCCAACTTTAAGGCCCAATCACTAGAAGATGGCTTAGGAAGTTCAACTAAACTATTGGAGCATTCATTCAAAGGGGAACTACACTTGGAATGAGCCAAGAAATCAAGCCCAGGCGTAAGGCCCAACTCGGAGGAGATTGGCACATGGAACAATTAGTGGACTAAATTAATGGATCTTCTTTAAGCCTAATTAAGGCCATTTAAACTAAATTTAGTTCATGGATACTTTCAATGGGCCCTTTCTAACAAGCCCAAAAAGTGGAGACCAAGTTCAAAATTTTAGGACAAAAATGGTTAGGACAATACATGAGACAAGACATGTTGGATAAGGTTGTTTTGTCTTCATTAACAAAACATGTTCCAACAATATGGGAACTAGTTCTAAAGATCTGAGAACTCTTGTCCTAACATAAAAGCATACACCATTCAACCAACCTATGTTCATTTAAGATTTTCAAGATTTCTCCAAAGATTCTTTAAGATTTTCAAGATTCATCCAAGATCTTTCAATATTGCTTTGTTGCAAAATCTTTCTTCCTATTGGCCAAATATGACTCTTAATTTAGTGAGGAGATTTTTTTAAGTTTTTCTTTCCTGTAAGCAACTTTGTTTAGAGTACCTTAGCTAGGGTAAACTATTATGGTTGAATACTTCCTTAGTCAATCACATTATTTCTTTTAGTTTTCCTTATGTTATTAGGGTAAATTGTTAGCTAAACTTGGTGGCTAAGATATGTGTGGCCAAATAGCATTTATTCTTTCTAGAGTTTTTAGTCAGTCATTCTAGTTAGGAAATTAAGTCTTGTAAGGGTATTTAAACTCCCAATTAGACCATTGAGTAAGTTAATGAATAATTTTCTTTTGGCAACTATTGCTTTATGAGATTGATTGCTCTTATTGAGTTCTTGAAAGGACTTAGTGAGATTATTGAGTGAAGACTTAATAATTTCACAAAAATTTTTAACTCTAATCTTGAATTGGCTTAGTTAATTTAATATTTAAACTAACACAACTTTAAAACTTAGGTTGCTAAAAATAAGTTTTCTAGAGGTTTAGTTGGGATTTGAAGATCAAAACTCTATTGCTTGATTCATGAAAAGACATGGGACTTGTGTTGAGTATACGAGTAAGGATCAATCCAACCTCATTCGGATTATTTGTTATTACAACTAAGGCTTCAAAATCAAGTACGTATCTTTAATTTTCATTGTTATTATGTTTTTTTTTATGATTATTGCATCCAATTTGGGTCTTTATCCTTCTTTGGCAGTTTGTTCTTCTTTCTCATTGGTCAATTTTGTTTTCTTCACTTTTCTTCCATCAAATTAATTTGTTCTATCATATTAATCACTCTTTTATGTCTGATTTTAGTTCTAATCCATTTGCATCAAGAAAATCACAAAAAGATTGCATATTGTAAATTAGCTTGTTTCCTTTCTTTATTCAAATTTTTTGTTTTTTCTTTTTCCAATTTGTTTATTCCTTGTGTTTCACTTATTGTTTTTTGTTTTTCTTTTCATTTAAGGGTTGAGCCAAGTCATCCCAAATCAAAGGGGAAGTTGGAAATTATGATTAGCCCCGTAAACATCCTTAATTCAAATTTTACATTATTCTTACATTAAGTTGTTCTTTGTAATTCCTTTATTTTATATTTTGTTGTAGCTTCAATTAAAAATAGATGTCAAAAGAAAGAAAAAAGAAAAAGAAAAAGAAAATAAAGAAAAGAAGAGAAAGAAAAAAGCTAAGAATTGCATGGAACTTAACTAGGAGCCAATTTTGAAACTTCAAGTGGCATTAGGGTTAGGCCTTAAATTTTCATCGATTTCAATTTCAAAACAATCCTTTGTTATGCTTAACTCCTTTTCCTTCCTTAAATTACAATTAGGCCTTAATTTTTCTTAAAACTTATTTCTTTGCAATCAATTATGTTATTTTAAATACCTTTATTTTCTAAGTCTTTCTAAGTTTAGTTTTTGATTGTTTGTGATTTGATTGAGCTTAATCTGACATAAAGTAACTTTAGTCCTCAAAGAACTTAAAAGAAAATAAACTTAAGAAGTGAAAACAAGAGTAGTGAGCTCATAAGAGGCTGGAAACTTATTTTGAGTTAAACACAAGTATGAATGCCATCTATTGAGTGTAAGCATGTAAGGGAGTGTTTTGTGAGCATTTATTTTTATTATTTGGTAACCCTGAAAGATCTTAAAGAAGATTCAGAATGAAAATTATTTATGAAAGCTATGTAAGATTCCATAGCCTTTATGCAAAAAAAATTAAAAGATGTGGCAGAATAATTTAGGAGCATGCAAAAAAGCCTTCAATTTTAGTGTAACCTGTACCAATCCAAGGTTTTAAAGTGTGGAAAGCTGAAACATGATGATGAGGATGGCTATTCCAATGAAGAAAGTTGTTAAAAGTTAAAAAAGCAAGATGGCAATGGTAGTGGCATTAAGATGAAGATTCCTACTTTCCATGGCAAGAGTGATCTCGAGACATATTTATTATGGGAAAAGAAAGTAGATTTTATTTTTGATTGTCATAATTATAATGAGAAAAAGAAAGTTAAGCTTGCTATTGTAAAATTTATAGATTATGCTCTTGTATATTGGGATCAAATTTTGTTTTCTAAGAAAAGATGTGGGGATGATCCTATTAATACTTGGATAGAGATGAAAAGGTTCGTGACAAAGAGATTTGTACCTAGCCATAATTATAGGGATTTGCACAATAAATTGCAAAGATTTATACAAGGGATAAAAAGTGTAGAAGAATATCATTAAGAGCTAAAAGCTATACCATGATTAGGGTCGAAATTAAGGAGACCATGGAACAAACAATGGCTAGATTTCTTGGTGGACTTAATAAAGACATTGCAAATCAAGTGGAGATGTGCCCTTATATTGATTTGAAGGACTTGTGCTATAAGGCCCTCAAGATGGAGAAATAATTATGGGGGTAAGCCTTCTAAGCCTAATTTCTCTTCTTCTTTTTGGATTAACAAGTTTAGAAATGGTGATAAGCCCATTAGTAGTTCCAAAGCCGAATCACCTAAAAAGGAAGAAGGGAAGCCCAAATTTCTTGCAAAGGCTATACCAAGTAAGCCCAATAAAACTAGACTAATTTTGTGTTTTAAGTGCTAAGAAATAGGACATATGACGTGTGACTGTCCCAACCAAATGACGATGGTGATTAGAGATGGTGAGATTATTAGTGAAGATGAAAATGAAGATGATGATGTTGAAATCAACACTAAGACACCTCCTTTGGAAGATGCTAGTGATGTTGATGATGAAAACTCTAATGAGATAAATAGTAAAGAAAATTTTATGGCTAGACGTTCTTTAATGATCAAGAATAAAGAGAAAATAGTTTCCATGCTAGATATAGAATTAATGGCAACTTATGTGTTATTATTCTTGATATTGGTAGTTGCATTAATATGGCTAGTACCTATCTTGTGGAAAAGATGAAATTGCCAAATTTGAAATATCTTAAACCTTATAATATGCAATGGTTAAATGATTATGGGAAAGCAAAAGTAGCAAAGCAAGTTAATATTGCATTTTCAATGCGTAAATATAAGGATGAGGTTTTGTGTGATGTTGTACCATTACAAACAAGTCATATGTTATTTGGTCATCCATGGCAATTTGATAGGAGGGCAAAACATAATAGGTACTCTAATGTGTATGAATTTGATTTGGGGTAAACATATTGTATTATCTTTTTTTTATCTCTTTCATAAATTTATGAATATTAAAAAATTTTGAGAGAAAGAGAAAGCACACATGATAGAGAAAAAGACAAATTTGCACGACAAATAGAGAGTTGTGAGAAAATCAATGAGGGTGTGAGATTAGCAAGGAAAAAAGAGAGAAAAGAGGGGATGCCCATAAGAAATGTGAGGGGCATGCAAAAAGAGAATGTGTAAAAAAAAAAAAAGCTTTTATGTAAAAAAGAGAGATGTGCGGAAAGCCTTTCTAGCCAAAAACACCCATGATTACGCTTTTGTATAAGGAATTTTGATTGAATTATTTTTATTGATGAATAAGCCAATTTTCTTCCTAGTGTTTTTCTTTCTTTATTGCATGACTTTTCAGATTTGTTTCTTGAGGATGTGCTAAAAGGATTACCACCTTTGAAATAGGTTGTGTTTTGAAGGCTCTCAAATTCCTAATAGACCCGCCCATAGAAGAAATCCCGAGGAGATGAAAGAGCTTCAAAGACAAGTAGAGTAAGGAAGAGTATGAGTCTGTTGGACTAGGGTGGTTAACCCTAAGTCTTGGACCTCTTTTGATCTTGACAAAGAGAATTGATCAATTCTAATGTTTCAAATTAAGTGTTGTTTTGTAGTTTTTAGTTAATCTTTACATTGGAAGTCAGATGAAGTTAAAAAATCTCCAAAGTAAGCTAGTGTCTTCTAATTTACGATCGCAACTTAACAAATCTCGACCGCGAACTAGACCAAGGTAGGATGACAAAATGGACATACGTATTTGTAGGCCACTTCTCTGCTGCAACCAATTCAAAGAAAGGAAAGCTGGAGTCATAGACGAATTGTAGTGTAAGTCATGCCTCAGTCGCGACTGTGAATTTCGAAGTAACTCAAGAGGGAATTAAGTCCACAACCACAGCTTGACAAGTGTGCCAGGTAACCATTGAAAGTCAAAAATTACGATGAGGACTTGTTGGTAGCGACCGTGAACCCAAAAGAAGAAGATAAACACTTTTGCCAGATGAATTCACATCGTCAGTTGCGGCCTGTATAAGAAATATCATAATCGCTACTTTTGAGAGCAGGTGAAAGACAACGACTATATTTTCTTGATGAACTAATGAGAGGCTGCCACATAGACTAGCCGTTAGACACAAATGAGGTTTTTCGTATGGAATTTGGATTTTACGATCGTTAACGAGTTGTAGTGACCGCAAATTAAGACTGTTAAGCATTTAATGTGAAATCTAGCACACTTTGATGATTTTGTACCAGTTTTATTGCAACATCTCTTTGGTGGGTAGAGGCTATAAATACCTCACCAAATAGATGCAAATATAAGAGAATTGATAACTTTGTACCCAAACTCTTGCAATTTTGCTACTCAATCTTTTCTATTCTTTAAATCATTATTAGGTGTGAGCACAAACACCAATTGTAATAGGTTATAGTGTGAGCCTGTCAAAACACTAAGAGATGTTGTTGTGTGAGCCTGTTAAAACACAAGTGTATAGGTTGTTGTGTGAGCCTTCAAAGCACAAGTGTAAAAGTTTGGTGTAAGCTTGAAAACACCTTTGAAAGATAGTGGAACACCTAATTTCTAAGAATTGGAGAGTGGACGTAGGGTCGTTTATACCCGAACCACTATAAATCGTGTGTTTCTTTCTTCCTCATTTCTTTTCTCCCTTTCCTGTTTAATTTTTATACACCAATTCAATCCCCCTTTTTGGTGCCTAGGGCCAACAAGTGGTATCAGAGTCAAGCTTCACAATCAAACCTTCATTGGGTGAACAAAGATCATGGCATAAGAGGGAATCCCCTCACAACTCAAGCCTTACTTTGATGGAACATACTATACTTGGAAGTATAGGATGAAGATCTATCTTGACATATATGTGGTGGACCTTTAAGATGTGGTCATCAAGGAATGGAAGCCACCCACCAGAGTTATAGATGGTAATAAAGAATTAATCCCAAGGGAAGAATGGGTTGAAGCTCACCAGAGATCAAATGACAAGAACAAAAGAGCAATGACCATTCTTCTAAGCTCACTCTCTAGAGAAGAGATTGGAAGAGTGCAACATTGTCAAACAGCACATGCCATTTGAAAGACTCTAGAGAACTATCATGAAGGCACAACTCTAGTCAAATCAAGCTGTTTGGAGATGTATGTCATCGAATGAGAACTCTTCATGATGAAGGACAATGAGAGCATCACAAAAATGAAAAATAGGCTATTGTCCATTGTCACCAACATGAAGAAATTTGGAAGAGCTTTCACTATCTATGAGGTAGACATAAAAATCCTTAAAACTCTTCCTCTAGATAAATTTTGGTGCTAGAGTTTGTAGCATACAAGAGTCCAATCTAGAGATTAGAAAGGTTCCAATCGATGTGTTGATAGGCAAACTTTTAACTCATGAGTTGGCCTTACAAAAAGATGAATAAATGAAGAAGCTAAGAGGCTAAGGAGACAAATCAGAAAAAAAAAGAAAAACCATAGCTCTTAAAGCTTCAACAAAAGAGAAGGAGGTAGAGATCACCTCAAGTGATGAAGAAAGTGACTAGGAAGAAGAGGAGCTAACAATGCTCTCTAGGAGGACAAAAGAGTTGATCAAGAGAAAAAAAAAGAAAAGGCTTTAAGAGGACAACTCCTAATCCAAAAGAGAAATCTAATGATGTCACTTGTTACGAATGTGGCAAGCAAGACCACATCAAGTATGAGTGTCCCAAATTAAAGAAGAAGAAGAGATGGGACAAGGAGAAGAAGAAGAGTTTTTCAGCTACTTGGGATGAAAGCTCAAATGAAGAAGAGGAAGAAGGAGAGATTGCCAACATATGTTTCATGGCACAAGAAGATTTTACAAATAAGGTAAGTACTTCTTCCCATTCTCATTATGATTTCAAATTTGAAGAGATAGATGAAGTGGTTCTAGAGGCTCTAACCATGAGGTGTGACAAGTATAAGTCACAAGTAAAAACTTAGAAGAAAAGGTGTTCAAAATTAGAAGATGAATACAAGACTCTTAGTGAACTTATAAATGAGTTGAGATTCTAATGAAGAACTCAAAAATTCAGTAGAAAAACTTTCCACATCATCTTCTTCAATGGCTTCATTAAGAAAGGAGAATAACACTCTTAAAGAAGTCATTAAGCTTAGAAGCTCAATCTCTAAGTTCCATAAAGGAAAAGAAGCCTTAGATACATTGATTGTGTCACAAAGACCACCACTAGTTAGACATGGTTTAGGCTTCAATGGAGCCTCCTCATCATCTCATACCACATTTGTTAGATCTTCA
>CATIWR010054883.1:0-22170 GCA_949677035.1 Omphalea diandra | reverse complement strand
TTAATTAAGATGGCTAACCTCTCTGGCAGATGGAGAAGAGAAAGTAATCATGTGTGCTAATGCAGGAATTATGTAGACTGTGAAGCTGACAAGAAGAGATCCAACAGTTGAATTGATAGGGCCAAAGAAAGGGAAGATAATGGCTAGGAACCATATTGGTATCACCACAGGCAGCCTAGCCAAAGCCCTCTTGAAAATACTCTTTGTCTCATGCACCCTAATGAATTTCTCCCACACAAAATATAAAGGGGTGCATGCAAATCCAAATGTTATGAACTGCATCAAAGAGTTAAAACATAGAAAAAACTTTTGTTACCTTTTTTGAAAAAAACCCAATTTGGAATTCAAATTGGTAAAATTAAATTAACTTTGATTGAAGTATGTTATATGAACATATAAAGTAAAGGGTAATTAATTAACCTGATGGATTAGCATGAGGATAACAGCAGTGTCTCTGAATCCAGTCCTTGGAAGCAAAGAGAGGGCATTAGAATGGGTAAGTAACATATCCCCAAATGCCCAATAAACAGCAGAAGCTGAGGGTAGTGTTAGAGTTAACACATATAATGTTGCTATCAAATATATTAGCTTGAACTTCTGCGGCTTCCACATTGCATGCATAATTTCCCTGCAATTAATACAAACCTTTAGTTCATTTATCAAAATTTAATCTCAAACATATTCACATATTTGCACATGCCCATGTGCGTGCACACGCATAGATATTATTACTTTAGATATATGGTCAACTGTATATTGCAATTTGAAATATAATTATTATTTGTGGTGTCAATCTTTCAGTCATCTTAACAACCAAAGTGTGAAATAAAGTTATGAGAAAGTTGATTGCCAGTTTCTTAGGAAAAGATGTTTCCTTAATGGGAAACTCTTTCCAGTAATTATGGGTATGAACTATGCATATTATTATTTAGTCTAACATTTTTGTAAAAATGTAAATGTAGTTTGGTATTGTCCAGTTTGATTATGATGTCTATATGCTTTCCTGGACCCAAAGACAAGGTTAATATTAATCAGAGTCCTCACACTGTGACAGCATGCCCTCCAAAGGTATAAAGAATGTTGGTAGCCCCAGTAAAGTAGAGAACCATTTTGGCTGGACCAGAGTGTTTCACTCCTTCAACCTCAAGTCAAAATGAAAAGAAAATAAAAAGGAGAGCAATTAGTTAATAAATTAAACAATACAAATACCCGTATATTAAAATGCAACAAATTATGCCAAAACTGAACTTTTTAAGTTAAGCAGTAATGCTAATCTAATACATTAAAAATATGGGTACCTGTCCATGAGTAAGGGAAGCAATTGTCATGTACCAAGCAGTGTAGGTCGTCATCATAAGGCCTAAGAATGACCAAATTCTGTAATTATGGAATGAAGGAATGAAGACAGTAGTTGCACAACAAGCTCCAAAGATATAGGTCCAGGTCCTCTTGTCAAGATTGTCATTTATATAGTAGATGTTGCTGCAATTAGTTAATATATAAGATAATTAATCGTAAAGAAAAATTATGTGTATAATGATTCAAAAGCCACACCTTGCACAGGCGATTAGTTAAAAACTATGTTGCTGCAATTAGTCTATATATAACACACACCTTGCACAGGCAATCAACTGAATCACAGATCCAAATAGAAGAAAAGTGCAGTTGAAAAAGAGGCCTGCATTTCTCCAGTGTTTCCCCAGTAGACCATCGAGGACTTCAAACCACTGAAAATTAATAATAACCCAATTGAGAAAATTTGAAGTACACCAGAAGAATTAATGTATTATGAATAAAAGAAAGATTGGTTACCTGTTTTGAAGTACACCAGAAGAATTAATGTATTATGAATAAAAGATAGATTAGTTACCTGAATTACATGGTTCCTAAAATCAACCTTTTCTCTTTCCTTTCTAGTTCTGTATTCAACATATAGCACACTAATAAGATAAGCAGTCCAGCTTCCCATCAAACCATAGAATAGTTGGAAAAGAATTCCAGATAACATGCCAAGTTGTGAAAATGAGTAAGGCAATGTGAGCAGAACTTGAGCAACCTACAAAATTCACATTAGAAAAAATTTATTATCTTTCATGATAATTTATGATGTGTATAACACTACAATTAAGAAATATATATGGGTAATAATAATAATAATAATAATAATAATAATAATAATAATATATAAGCATGAATTGCCTGGTTAGAAGCACAATTGAACCAAGCATCATAGACTGAGCCGCCATGCCAAAACAAGCGTGATATTCTGCTCTTAGTAGACTTGGAATTGCCTTCTTCTCTCTCCATTTCCATGTAGTTTCCAGCTATAACCGTTTCCACCTTCTCAGCAGCCATTGTTATGGTCTTCCTTCTTATTGCTACTAAGTGCTGCTTAGAGTCTATAAATAGATAAAAGAAAGTGTTGCACTTCTTTTCTTTCTTTCTACACCTTAGGCTTCTCTTCCTCTCCTATCTTTATAAAAAAAATTAAAAAAAAAAAGAATTAGGAGCAATAATTGAATCACCTTAGTGGGGACCTGTTCATGTCACCTTTGTAAAATTAGGTTATTTACTCAGTAGTTTGGTGTTCTCATGCTCATTGTCATAATTAAGAGAATCTTTGGTTGGGAAAAAAATTTTGAAAGGAAAGACTTCCTTTACAAAGCCATATTCCATGCTCCACCAAATTGGAAAAATATGTCACATCCAAAATTAACCTCATAATTTATTAATTCAACTAGAACTAATACAATACATCTTCTCCCTCTAATTTATTTATTTATTTTTTACCATGTCATCCAAGCAAATGAAGGGAAATGATGATTTCCCGCCCCTCCCTTTTCTTCCTATTATACTTTCCGTCCTCTAACCAAACAGATTATTATTTTCATTGATGTGTGACCTAGCCATGTCCCCGCATGTGAGAAACTCCTTTTACCAATGCCTTATCTTTTCTGTTTTCTTCTTTTATCTTCTACTATGGGCTTGAAAGGAAAATAGTGGACCCAAGCTCTCATGCAGTGCACGAGCGGGGTGGCCCACCAAATTCCAATTGTGAAATAACAAAAGAGCCCATGTATTATGTATAGTCATTCAACATGAAGGAATAGATACAGAGAAAAGGATTTTAAATTAGAGATAGAATTGAGGATGATTTAGAAAAAATGGAAGATTAGGGTGGAAATGTATGTATTAATTGTTATAACCTTCTAGGATTTGATGGGGTAGTCAAAAATGGAGTGAATGATTACTTTGAGGTGAGTTTAGTGCTAAACATGATTAGTACCACACGTGTGCCAACTAATATTCCAAAAGATTCAATACTTTTTTCTTTCGTTGGTCTTTAATTAAAGGATGATTTTTTTTTTTTAATTAGGCCCTTATTTTTGTTATTGCAAAGTGTCTTTTCTATTTTGGCCCGTTTTATAGGTATTCCAATAATGATATTGGAAGAATGTCTCAGGGTAAGCAAATTTTGAATGGGTAATTGAAGATACAACCAAATTGCATAATATTAATAAGAATAGTTGGTGATAGTGACCGAGGAGATAAAAGTGTTTAGAAAAAAAAATTATAATTAGATTAAAGGCATTTTTGATATTGTACAAGATTTAATAGATGCATTTTTTTTAAAAAAAAAATTTGTCTTTAATTAACAAAAAATAATTCAAAGTTTAATAAAAGGATACTGGAGTCAAAATATAGGAACATTCCAATATATTTTTCAAAAATAAAGGACTGATTAGCATATTATGATAGAGCTTAGGGTTTTATTACTAACTTATAAATTCTGAATTGGGTGCCTTGTTTGGATACAAGAAAATAACATAACTTTGATTGATTAAATGAAAGTGGGAACAGGCACTAGAAAAGTAAAGGGTAAGGTCTGTGGAATGAGAAGTCGGTGTTGTAGTTTTGCACAAAATGGGCCTTTCTTCCCAAATGAATGGTGTGATGGGCAAATATAAATATCTTATATGCTGTTTATTTTGAACTTTTGCAGTTGAGATGAGATAAGCTAGCTGATCATCACTTCATCTTCCACTACGCACCATGGCCTTGCGATCTGCTTAAAGTTTGTGAGCCACAATTAGACGTTCAGTGTTTCCCCAATCCACGAACAAATGTTAGAGACACAATTAGTTAGTGGAGTTAGTGGAGAGAAATACCATTTGAGCTTAATAGTGGAAAAGAGAAATATAACATGACTTTTAATAATATTGGGGCTAGTACATTTAGTATTTTTTTTTTCAAGTTATAAAATGGAATGAGTGGCCTAATTCAAAATTTAAAAGTCTAAAAAAATATAAAAATCAGTATTTATATAGTGAAAATTTCTTATTTATTTAGTATTATCAATAAAAATTTTGAAAGATTCCCATATTATCAACAAGGGAAAAGATAGATATCGCACAAAATTTATGTAACACCCAAAGTCTGATTTGGGTGCTTGGATGATACAGTGATAGAAATAGAATTTTTTTAAAATATAGGCAGAAAATAAATAAATTCTGTTTTTAGAGTGAATAAATTTTACATCCAAATTTTAGAAACATAATTAGTTGAAATAATATACAAAAAGTGAATATAAAATTGAACAATTTTTGTATCTAAAATGACGAAATTTTATATTCGAATTATGAGTCAAACATGATTTAATATAGTTATTATTATCATCAGAATCATATTTAACTCGTTGTAATTTTTTTTAACATACAAAAAATAAACCAAAAAGATATAAAAACTAAATATAAAAATGAACAAATTATGTATTTAATCTAAAAAAAAAACGAACGTAGCCTTAAGTACGATAACAGTGTGAATATAATGCGGTGCGATATCTATCGATGCTCTATTAACAAGTGGTGAAATTTTTGTATGTGAAATAGGTACCCATATCAATTTCAGAAAATTTTCTCACATTTATTGTTAAACTCGTTCTATTAGATTGGTGACTTTTCAATCAAACACTTGGGAGAATATTTTTTTTTTTTTTAGAAATTAGAACAACCCTTGAATGTTCTGGTAAAAGGTAATCAAACAGCTAGCAAATCATGAGTGCCCTAAAATTGATTAGCTTTAACTAAACATGACTCGAAATTGGATCACAATCAACGCGGACTCATTACTTCTTTTTTGTTCATTGACAATACAGTTTTCTGTATGCCGAAGTGTGTAATTACCCCATGATTGAACTTGTTTAACCCATAAAAAAAAAAAAAAAAGACGGGCCTAAACTATTTAGCAATCCTTTGGCTTCTTGATAGCTACAATACAATGATGAGCATATTTGAGAACCGTGTTAGAAATTACCGTCATGAATTGGAAGGTTACAATCATTTTTTGTAGGCCAACTTATATATATCAATGTAGATTGTAGAATTGATATGTGGGTATTTCCTGACCCACCTAGATACCTTACATGTGCGACTATGAGCGCGATAGATATCTCTTTGTTGAAATAAAAAGAAGGGGACCTATATCGAGCAATTAAAAGATGAAGAGGGCTACTTTGACTTGGTTAATTCTAACACATGCATCAATCCTATCAAGTTATCTCATGTCATCTTTAAAAGAAATGGGCTTCTTTCGATTGTTATATCTTTTGGACAAGGATGAACTTATTTCTTTAGGTTGTAATACTCCACAAGTTACTATTATCTCAACATATGAACTGGCTATTATTAGTCATAAACGAGTCAATACAGCAAAAAAAAAAAAAATTAAATGAGTATAATGCGCAATAAGTATAATTATGTAATTGAATTAATGATTTACTATATATTACGTGTCATAAATACGCATATTAAAATACGTTTTAAATAAATTTATATATATATATATATATCTTTTAATCTAACCTTATATTTATTTAGAGTTTCAATCTCCATTTTTCAAATATATAAATATTTTTAATTAAAAAAATTCTTTAATTTTTAGATGTGTTTATCAGGTTGAACATATATTTTTGTATTATAGTATGTTAATATACATTACAATATATTAATTAAACAAGTTATATGGATCTTGTAATTTTCTTCATAAATATATTTATATTAGGGTTGACTATACGTATTTTTGTGCCATTGTACCTTAATGTCCATTATAATAAATTAATTAAAAGGATTACATAAATCATATAACCTTCCTTATAAACATATTTATATTAGAGTTGAATACATGTATTATGTCATGGTATGTTAATATCTATTTTTAACACATTAATTAAACAGTTTATATTAGCTGTGTAACCTATTTTATAAACATGTTCATATTGGGTTGAAAATTCTAACACGATTAATTAAATAGGTCATATAAATATTAAACTTTTTTATATTATGTGTGTGTTTTGACACAATATGATTAAATAAGATGCAACATGAATTATCAGATGGACACACATGACAAACAAAAAAAAATATTGAATTTATTTTTTATTAATTATACATGATATAATAGATTATTGAGATTTTATTAGAAAAATAAATTTTATTGAGATTTTATTAGAAAACTAAATTTCAAATTCTAAAATAGTAAAAGAAAAAATCATAGGGCAAAAAATATTAAATAACTCTGCTACATAATATTTTTAAATTAAAAAATATTGAAAGATTTTATAAATAATCATTAAAAATAATAATAAAAAAAGAGACTTATCTAAAAAAGCTACAGATATAACCATTAAAAAAAGAAAAATTAATAAGGAAAATAAAACAAACAATTAAAGAGGAAAAATAAATGGTCAACAAAAAAAGTGAAAATCACATATTTTCTTTATTTCGTATCAAAATAATATTATTATCAATAATTTGTCATATTGATTTTAATTGCAAATTATTTATATTTACAATTTTATTTAATCTGCATACTGATTTTAATTTTTGGTATTTATTGTAAGATATTAGCCATCTAGCTCATGTATTAATTGAGACTAAATCTCTTTTAGATGATTTTCAAAGGTGCACTTTTATATTAGTTTTCTCCTTTTATTATTTTGGGTTTGAATCTATTGAAAGATTATGAAAAGATAATTTTTCATAAATTTGCTAGATCTAACGTAAATAAACTTTTTTAAATTACTCTATAGAAAAAAATATATATTAGGTAAAGTTTAGAAATCCCTTACTAGATATTTTTTTAAAAAAAAAATTATTAGTATTTTTCTAATGAATACCAAAATAAGCTTTAAAATATGCTAATGACTGAAATTAAAAAATAGGCTAATATTTTCTAATGAATACTAAAATAAGCTTTAAAATATGCTAATGACTGAAATTAAAAAATAGGCTAATGTGGTTCTTGGACAATCAACTGAATGATCAAATAGAATATGTTAACAGTTTAGTTTTGAGTGTTTATTTCTTAGTGTAGGATATAAAGGGATTGAATTTTAGTAACATCAATTTTTTGTTGAATATTTAAAATATACCTCAAAAAATTGTTTTTAAGTCTTTAAGAGGTAATTTTATAATAACGTATATGTATAGTAGTGTTCTAAAAATTATTTTTAAGTCTTTAAGAGGGTAAATTTTATAATAACATATATGTATAGCAGTGTTTGTAAAAAATTTTAAACAATGTGTCTCATTTATTATTTGCTTATAGTCATTTTATTAAAAATAAAAAAAAATTAAAGTGATAAATTAAATAAGTATATATATTAATAAAATTATTATTTAAATATTTAAAATTTTAATCCGACATTATAATACAATAATGTATACAACTTTATATTATTTACCTAAACACATAAAATGAACTAGAAAATAATATATATGTCTGAATATTAGGGATCAAAAGTTGAAATCATAACAATTTTGTCTAACTCTTCTAGGTGCAAGCTCTAGAAAATGAAGCATTTAGAAATTTTGTAATATCATAAGTTGGAAGTGAGAACTCAGATAATAATGGTTATAGAGAAAGGAAGGCAATAACCAATCAATTGTTTTCCATCATGTGGCAGATTCTATGCATTGATCCACTGATCACAGTGATATTTGGAACCAAAAAGTACAGAAAAGAAAGAATAGAACCTGAATAAACTTGCATGAAAGGATTAGGGAAGGAATCATCTAGCTTCCTTCCTAGAATAGTCTAATGGTCGGTTTTAATTTTACCATCCCTCCCCCCACACGTATTCTTCACCACTTTGCTTTATATTTTAACTGCAATTTTCATTCTGCTCAAATGCAAAAAGAGACAAACACATAGAGATGGCAAATCTCAATTTGCTCTTATCGTTTCTGTTCATTATACTCATGATTTTATCAGGTAAATCTTCTTCAAAATCATATATGTTCTTATGATTTTTTTTACTTTTTTATTTATAATGATCAGTATTTATGAAACATAAATATTTTAATTTTAATCATATGATTATATCGTATCATGTTAAATATTTTTCTCTTATAATATTAGATGTCATATCTGTCAGTATATTTATATCTGTGCAATATAAATAAGGATTATATTAAAATAAAAGTGTATATATTTTAATATTATGGCAAGTCAAATGATGCACTTGCATGTTCTGCTTACATTAGTAATTAATTTATGAGTATTGACGCAAGAATTTTGAACCCTGATCGATAAAATTATTTTTTGTTTAGCTTATATTTCCTTTGGACCAAAGAGATTCAAATACAACTAATGCATTGCTTTGCTCTTTTTTTTTAAAAAAAAAAAAACAATTTGGGATTTTGATGTTAATTTTCCTGGATTGATTGATAGAGACGAAAGTGAGTGAATGTACTCGAATTTTCACCATAATAAACTATTGCAAGGAGACAATATGGCCCGGAATTACACCCGGAGATAACTTCAATGGTGGTGGATTTGCATTAAAACCAGGCCAATCCATTGTCTTCAATGCCCCAGTCGGATGGAGTGGTCGAATATGGGCTCGAACCGGATGCAAATTCGACAAAAACGGCAATGGAACATGCCAAACTGCAGCTTGTGGCACATCCCTCAAGTGCAAGGCTTCAGGGGAAACCCCTGCTTCACTAGCTGAATTCACCCTAGCAGCACTTGATTTCTATGATGTCAGCCTTGTGGACGGGTTTAATTTGCCATTAGTTGTTACACCAATTAATGGTAAAGGAAATTGTAGCACTGCTGGCTGTGCAATGGACCTTAGGTCCACTTGCCCATCGGAGCTCGCGGTTAAGTCTAATGGAAAGGTCATTGCTTGCCGGAGCGCCTGCGATGTGTTCAATACCGATGAGTATTGCTGTAGAGGAGTTTATGGAAATCCTGTGATATGTCAACCTACATATTATTCTAAGAAGTTCAAGGAGGCATGCCCTACTGCTTATAGTTATGCGTATGATGATCCCTCTAGTATTTTCACATGCTCAGGGACAGATTATGTCATTACTTTTTGTGCATCCAGGTGAGTAAAAACATAAGGTAATTTTAAAATAAACGCTATTATATTATCTGGGTTTTTTTTTTTTTTGGGGGGGGGGGGGGGTGGGTTAACGAGTTTTGATTGGAATATGAGCTATTAATCTCATAATTTGGGAGATGATTTTCGCACCGCTGATTCCATGTCATTTGTTAACGATTTCAGGAGGCAACCAGTTTGCACATATCATAATAACAAGCTTTTCTGCAACGGGTCTCAAGGATTAAAATCATTGATTGGAAGATGGTGGAGTCTGATGCTTGCACTGCCATTGATGGTTAATTGGTGGATTATTTATTAGTAATAAAGCTTAACTTTTGGAGTTTGATTTAGTAGATGGATATCGGTTTATATATTCTTTGCTAATGAACCTTGCCCTTTGCAAACCGTGAAAAGATTTATTCTTAGCTTTGTTAAGTTGTAAATATATGATTTATTCATTTCATATGCTGTTTTTCTTTCGTTCAAGGGCAAGAATCAATTGCAACTACTTATCCACATCTATTCAGTTCAGTCAGTTTATCATATTAATACTTTCTCGTCAGTTTTTGGCTCCTTCTTTAGCTCTCTTGCTCTCTCTCTTATGAGTTGGATTCATCAATTGAAAATGAAATAGTCTAACTACATAATGTCTTTTTTTTTTTTAATTTATTACATTATTTGATGTTATATAATAGTATTGATCTATATTTATATAAATTTTATATATACTTCTATAAAATAAGCAACAAATAAAATATTATTATATTAGTTGAAATAATAAAATTGTAAAAGAAAAATAAATTGGGACAAATAATGGAGAAACTTAAGTAAAACTTAAAAAAATATAAATTATTCAAAATTTATCGATTTAGTTAAGAGAAAATAAATTAAAATTTATGAATTTCATCATTTATTTATGAAAATAGGATTTTTTTTTCACTCATATACTATTTCCACAATCAAAATATTCATTGCTAACTCCAATTCGACTTTAATCTTGTATTTTAAGTAAAAGAACACACACATAAAATTTATAAAAATATGATTTTTTTTTATATCTTGTATAGTATTTCTGCAATCAAAATTGATATTCATTTTTAAGTCCAATTCAACCTTATATTTTAACTCAAAATACACACACAAGTAAATTTTATGTAAATAGTGATTTCCTAACTCTGTATAATATTTTTGCAATCAAAATTGATTTTTATTTGTAACTCTATTATGTTATTGTATTTTAAGTAAAACAACACACACAAAGAAACGATGCAATAACATAATTATACTTAGAGATGAGCACAATCCAATTCAAATCGAAATTTTATAAATTTTTAAAAATGAATTAAAATTTTAATAATTTTAAAAATGAAAAATCGATATCATTATGAATTTTTTATTCAATTTTATGAAAATTCGAAACTATTCAAGTTTGATTCTTTTGAGACAATTCGATTTGATTTCAATTCGGATATTTGGTTATTAAAAATTAATTTTTTATTTTTAATCTTTAAGAATCAAAACAAAATAAAATTTTCATTTCTCATTTTAATTATTGAATAGATAAAATAAATGAGTAATAATTTAATAAAAAATAACTAATAACTTATATATTAAATGTTAAATTAAAATTATGATTAATGTCTATTACAAATTTGCTAATAATAATAAGTAAAATAATCTAATTTTTAATTGTTATCACCACTAATTATTAATATTATACATTTTTATTTTTATATTTCTCACTTTTAATCATTTGAAATAATTTTATAAAAAAAATTAACTCATAATTTATATATTGGTTATTAAATTGAAAATTATTGTTAATGTTCACTACTAATTTATAACTAATGACAACTATTCAATCTAATTATTAATTATTATGAGTACTAATTATTAATAGAGTGAATTCTCGTAAAACTAATAATTAAAATATTATTGAGTTTATACATTAAAAAAAATTAGGGTTCAGTTTTTTTATTCAAATAATTACAATATATTTCACTTCGATTCTTGATTTATTTGGTAATATCCTGATTAAAAAATTTAATACGGCTCAATTCAGATATTTTACTACTTAAATTTGAAATTTTTAATCTTGATTCGGTCTGGTTACTTCATCCAATTCAAAAATTCCCAGAGTCCTGTAGTCATATCCGGTTATGCCCCATCACTCTACAGTGTGCCGTTTCATTCAACGACAGAGCTCGTTATTTCCGTTAGAATGGAAAGTGAGCTTGAATTGAACTGAGCCCACTGGATCTGTGTCTGGGCTTCGGTTAGGTAGCTTTGAACGCAAACCTCTGAATTAAACATGAACACGACGGATAGAATCAGTCTGTATAGTGTACACCATCAAACGAAGAGCCGCAGTCAGAAGATGGCGAGCGCTGATGGTGGAGGAGGAAAGGTATCCTTCAAAGTGACGCTCACCTCCGATCCAAAGCTCCCCTTCAAAGTGTACGTCTTATAATAATAATAATTCATTCCCTTTCTATTATTACTATTATTATTATTATTGTTATTATTATATTTCGATTAATTAAAGGCTAATTGCGGGTTTTGTTTATTTGAATTTCAGGTTTAGCGTACCGGAAGCAGCTCCATTCACTGCTGTTCTGAAATTTGCTGCCGAGGAATTCAAAGTCCCTCCCCAAACTAGCGCTATCATCACCAACGGTATAATCTAGGGTTTCATACATTTGTTTATATCTCGTTTTACAAACTGTTCGGATACTCTCTTTTTCTTTTTTTTTTTTCTTTTTTCTGGGGGTTGGGGGAGGGGGGAATTGAGGAAACAAAGATCCTAATTTTGTGCAAGTAGAAAATTGTAGGCTTGAATCAGGTTTTTGTCTTGAAGTGAAAAACTTTCTCCTGATGCAATGTGGTAACATAGAACAATGGATTCAATGTGGTCCTATTGAGCATGGTCTTGGCGGGAAAAAAAAAGATCTCATTCTGGAAATTACCTTTGATTTTTATTTGACTACCTGTTGGGAAAGTTGGATTCTTTTGTGTTTCTGCTGTCTCTAGGCCGTAATGATTTTAATGCTTGATATAATAACTATTGCAATGAAACCAGTGTTTATACTCGTTCTGTTCCCATGAGAAATTGATTTCATTTTTGTTTATCTTCCCATGGGGATGACTTGAAAACTCCTATAAAATCACCACTTGACTGTTTCATTTTTTTCTTCTTTTCCTCCATTGCATAAAATTAGTAGTTATAAATTTAGGAAGGATCCTTCGTAATCTTTTCAACTCAGCAAGCTTCTTGCAGTTTTCATCCATTGGGATCGGGATAACAGTTGGACAGCTCTGTTGCATGGGAATAGCCATCATCATAATTGATTTATTCATATTAATCTCGCTGCTTGATAAATTATTGGTTTGAAGTGAACCATATAACTATAGCTTTAGTGACTTAAATCTCCGGTATTGCTCCCCTTTGCTAGCCAAGTATAGTGATATTCTAAAATATTAGAATTTATGACAATTTTAATTCATTATGTATTCTTTGCCTTTTCCTACATAAAAATGTTTGTGTTGGCTTTCAGATGGAGTAGGAATCAATCCTCAACAAAGTGCAGGTGTGCTCACTTATGATTCTCAATAGTGATAGACTTTGTGATTTCATTTAATTTGCTGCTTCTTATTCTTCTACATCATATCTTGATTGTACTCTGCTTTTCTGAACGCTGCCATATGTTAGATACCGACTTCCCATAGAACGTCATCTTATGTTATAATACTATTAGTGTTAGCCACTTGTTTAATTTTGATACTGTAAAGTTTACGTTGCATGATAAGATTGCAGTGGTGTAAATTAGCAATTTTTTGAGTCTTAATCAAATGTTAAAGTTGTATCTGTTTCATTGATTGGCATTGTGTATCTAGATCACAGTTCAAATGAGCATTCAGGAACCTTTGGGATTGTGAAACTGACTTGAAGTTTTGATCCGAAAATGAATAAAATTTGGAGATCCTATTAAATTATTATTTTCCTTCTGATAAGTTACTTCTTGTCTGAACTATTACTGTGTTCTTCCAAATACTGGCCTTCTATGAGTTTTATGTTTGTTCCCAACCAGACTGAGACTTTATAATTTCTTGGGAAAATTATCATTCATGTAATTATTATTTTCTTCTTTTGGATTATGTATCACATATTCCTTTTATATTTGTTTTAGAAAATTAAATATGCTTTACAACTTGTTTATGCTAATATGCTAGCTTCATACTACGAGAATTATTATCATTTTGTTGTGCATTATTACATGGCATTTAGAATTTTGATGTTTTTATTTTCTTGTTTTGTTTCTCATGATTTTTACTGGCTCAGGTAATGTCTTTCTGAAACATGGTTCCGAACTGCGTTTGATCCCCCGTGATAGGGTTGGAGCTACCAAGTAAAGAAAAGCAACATCTTTTGTCAGAGTAAAAGTACTGGTTTATCTTTCTGGTTAATTAAGATCTGTTTTCTTATCATAACTTTTGTATAAACTAAGAGGATAGTGAATGTCCTCTTGGGCCTTGTACTGGTTAACATTGAAAATTCGCATGAAAGTTAAAGCTACTGTCGGTGTTGATCTTTGATTGTAGAATTTCTAGCGATGATGGGCTTTGATTTAAGATTTTTGTGGTTTTGTCGTGTAGCCTGGATGAAGGCTGACTAAGTTTACCAAAAACTTAGGCCCAACACCTGGCCTAGAAAATCAGCTTAATTCGACTGGCGAGAGACCTGCCAATCACTTGATAACTTGCTAGAAATGGAGTGAAGGCCCTGAAAAGAAGAGTGATGTGATATGTTGGCAAATTGTTTAGAAAAAAAAATAAAAAGGAAAAATAAATTTTATTTATTTATTTTCTCTTTTTATATTTGAATTAAAAAAAGGAAAAATAAATTTTATTTTCTATTTATTTTCTTTTCACATGTTTAAATAAAGAAAAAATGAAAAATAAATTTATTTTTTCTCAATTTATTGAAATATTAAGGATAAAAAAGTAAATTTATTATAATTTCATTCAATCATCATATTTTATCTGCATTTTGAAAGAAAAATAAGTTATTTTTCTTTTCTCTTTATTTTTTTATTATTTCTAAATAATAAAAAATTATAATTTTTTTTATTTTATCTCTTTCCAAATAAAAGGTATATGGATCATGGATCATGATATGGCCTATGTCCCACCACAGAGAAGACAGGAAGAGCGCGCTGATAAATTTTAATTAGAAGCTGAAGTCCCCTTCAGGAAATTAACATGCTTTATTTATGGATTACTTGTCCGCCTTATTCGGCCTTAACACTGAGATATCAAAAACCCGTTGCGCAAGATATTAGTTGGGAGATAATGAGGATCTGTGAAAGTGACAGGTAACCAAGAACTTCCAAAAAGGTTGATGGCCAGTAGTAGAGTCTCATTCTTTTTCCTTGGGCACAAAAGTGCCTCGCCCACATTGTGGGGACGGCATAAACCTACCAAACAAACTTTCAAGAGAAGAGAGCATCTCTCCCTATTCCAAACTATCTTCCAAGTAGGTTCTTCTGTAGCATGCCTGTTGGCCAAGAGCCATTGAACCCATAAATAATCTAACACGTCACCGCTGCTTTTTTTTTTTTTTTTCCGGGGATGACAAAGTTATAATTAAAGTTCAATTTTGCAACTGTCTCATTGTTACATTTCTTTACATTGATTTAAAACTCTTAAAATTCAAATTTTTTCTAGTGACAAAATTTATCATTTTTTTTAATTTTAATAAAATTAGTTTAAAATTAATAAAATTAGTTAAGCATTTTAATTTTAATAAAATTAGTCAAAACTAATAAAATTTTGACAACTATAGCCAAAATTTAAATTGATAAAAATAAAATGATATATCACGTGATGTGCTCTTAAAATCTAAATTTTTTTGTGTTTTGATAAAATTGATCAATAATTTTAATTTTGACTAAATTGACCAACTTTTTAATTTTAGCATAATTAGAAACTAATAGAATTTTGACAAATCTAATTAAAATTCAAATTGATCAAAATAGAATGATATATCGCATGACGTGACAAATCAATTAACATGAATTTTTATAAAAAAAATAGTAAAATCAGTTAACATTAATTACTAACATCAATTAATATTATTTTACCTCAATATTTTAAAATTGATCACGATAGAATAATATATCACGAGACGTGACAAATCAAGTAACATGAGTTTTTATAAAAAAAAAAAATTAGTAAAATCAGTTAACATTGGTTACTAACATTAATTAATATTATTTAACTTAATATTTTAACGTGATGTATCATCTTATTTTAATCAATTTAAATTTTGGTCAGATTTGCTAAAATTTTATTAATTTTGGTTAATTTTCTAAAATTAAAAGAATTGACCAATTTTGTCAAAAGTTTATTAATTTTGGTTAATTTTGTCAAAATTAAAAAAATTGATCAATTTTATCAAAATCCAAAAAAATTTGAATTTTAAGAGCCATTTAGCCTTAAAATTAAGTTCTTTACCTTTCATCAATAGATATTTTTTTATTTTTCATTATGACATTATTTTTTGTTCATTTCAATATTACTAAATAAAATGTGTTTGATCTTTTATACTAACATATGAACCAATCAAAAAATTTTAAAAGCCAATTTAAACACACTTTAACAAACGAGCTAAATAGAGTTGAATAATTAGATAAATCAGTATAAACCTCAAATAACTATAAAAATATCTTTTATATAAAAATTCAATTGATTCACAATAAAAAAGAGATAAGCGTACCATAATCACTTAAGTAATTAATAAGTCTTTTAATGTATATGTATATATTTAGTTCACCTTTCCATAAGAAACATTAATCGCGTGTATAAATAGGAAACTTTTTTCATAAAGATACTAAAAAAAAAAGTTATTTCATAAAGGATACTTTCATTGCCTAATTCACTCTCTCTTTGTACGCAAAAAAAAAAAAAAAAAAAAAAAATTCTTAACAAGTCGGGAAAAGAGAAATGTGGGGAGGGAGGGAATGGCTTACTGGTGGATAGGTTCACATTTTCACAATGCCAATGGTGACCATTATCATAGCATTTTTTGGGTTCATGTAAAGTGGTCGGTCGAGGGTAGCAAGGAGAAGAGCATTTAGAGTCGCGTAAATAATTTAGGGTCCAAAATTAAATATCGAGTCTGAAAGTACTGACCTCCATCACTTTCGCTGCCGTATTCGTGTCTCCAGAACAATCCTATCCTAACAATAAAACTATGAAAAATAGTAGGGAAACAGACCCACCCAATTGTTTATTATTAGAGCTAAATTCACACTACCACTAGTGCCGAAGATGGAGACGCGCCTCACCTTCATATCCACACATGGGTTTGCTTCCCTTTATAAAGGGTGGGTTGGGGACGGAGCTGTTTTAGAACTAAGTAAGAAATAGAAGTATCTAATATTATTGATTGAAATTGAGATATAATAAATGCATTATTTAATATTATTTATTAATTATAATTTTATTTTTAATTTAAAAATTATTTTAATATATTTCTCAATTCACAATAAATATTTTTAAACTTTATAATAATATTTTTTTAAACGCATTTGCTGTGTTTCAACTTGAATCAAATAGTAAAAAAATCGTCATAGTGCGAACAATTAATTTTGATGTGAACTTGTCCTTAAAATCAGAACGCACCCTTAAAACTAATAAGAATAGGAGAGTAAAAAAGCAGATGTAAAGGCCACGGTCATCAAAGTCAGCTGCTCAATGGGGCTAAAATATTAAATAAATTATTAAATTTATTTTAAAATGATAATAAAAATAAAATAAATTTTTTTATTAAATTTATCATTAAATTTATATTATTTTATTATAAAAAATTTAAAATAGTAGTTGAAAAATGTGTTTATGTTATAAACGCATTTTAAAAGGATCGAATTCAGATGTTCTTCGATAAAAATATAGATTTCCTCAATTTCTAAATTTTTTAAATTCTTAAAACACAATTTCATTTTAATAATAAAATTCTATTAATTAATATTTTCATGGAGTAATAAATTTATTCGTTAATTCAATTGTAACAGATATAGAAATAAATAAATTAAACATAAGTATAATGATGTGCAAAAATACTGTTAAAAATTTTTATTTTATAATTTAATAAATTATATTTTAAAGAATAATAAAATATTTGCGAGAAATTCTCATGCGGCAAAAAGTCTTTGTATAAGCGAGGACATTAAAAAAATTCTTCTCATCAATAAGATAAAATAGAGGATGAAAGATAGTTTTCATTTTATTCACCTATTATTTTTAAATCAATTAAATTAATATTTTAGACTTTTATAATAAAATAATACAATATTAAGATAATTTTAACGAAAAATAAATTTTATAATGCAATAATAGAAAATTAAAAATAATTTTAATAAAATAATATAAATTTAAAAATAAATTTGATAAAAAAATTATTTAATTATTTATTATTATTTTAAAATAAATTCAATGATTTATTTAATAGCCTAGCCCAAATTTTCGGTGTCTTCACTAACGCAAACTACGTATATAAAGGGACAGGGCCAATTAATTAAGTGAGCAGGACTTGGCTGAATAGCACTAACTCCAGTTGCCCATTACTCCAAATTATTAACAATTAATTTTCTTACCCATAAAAATTAGTCAATCAATAAAGTACTTGTCAAATTATTGGTAGAATTTGTATCTCTTTCCACTCGTCGAGGCATAATTTCGCTTCAATCCCTCTCAAAGTTAAGTCATCAATGTTTTATAGTCACTTCAACAGCATTCGAGTGGTAAAAGCCTTCAAGAAGTGCTTGAAGAGATTTCGGGTTGGAAACGTTCCTTTGGTTTGTGATAAACACCTTACAAATATTTGTTAGTATTTCAGAAAAATATTTTTATTTTAATATATCTATCATTTTATAATATCAAAATAATATTAATTATTTTTTTTCAAATTTATCCTTATTACTTATCTTTTACTCTACTATCCCTCTTTCTCTTAATAGTAGAGTTTTAGTTAAAAATAAATTAGAGATATATTAGTCTATATTAATAAAGATTACTTTTAATTAATTATTTTTTTAATTTATATATATAACTATAAAACAATAGATATTGTGAAACGGATAAAGTATTTAATTGTCATGAGAACTTGAGCTCTTCAACAAAGTCATACTCTTTTTGTCCTAAAATGATTGGCAAAATTTTATTTTACGAAAATTATGAAACTTAGTTAATTATAGTTATTTGTGTATTTTAATTACTTTCTTACTAAAATATTCTTATTTATTTGTTATTTTATCTACATTAATAAAATTTCAATCAAAGGTGTATTCACTGTCAATTGAGGAATTGATGTCATCAATTAGTTCATGTTATTGATGTTCTTAATTTTGTTTTCTTTTGTTCTTTTTACAATTTCGATCTGATTTTTCTATTCATCATATTTATTGTTTTCTGTGTGAATGGTGGCGGTTGTCGTTCTGTCTTGTGTGTTAGGGAGTATTTGGATTAATATTAGGAGTGCCTGGTAGATGAGAAAGTAGAAAAAAAAATTTGAGAGAAAGAAAATTAGTCACATATTATTAAATTGGACGAGAAAGTAGAAAAATGAGAGAGAAAAATATTTACCCACTAAATTATTTTGATTTTTTATCTCTAAATTAGACGGAAAAACTACCTAATCAAATGATGACAAAATAAATAGCTATTGTAATATATTTTTAAAAATATTAAGGTGGAATAATATTTAAATCATATCTAGAGACTCTATAATATTTTACTTAAATTAAATTTCCTCAAAAGACAATAATACTAATAAGTTAAATTGGATGAGAAAGTAGAAGAAATTGAGAAACAAAATTAGTATAAATAATAATTAAATGGACGGAAAGGCTACTTAATCAAATGGTGATAAAATAAAGAAATTTTGTAATGCATTTTTAAAAGTAGAGATAAAATAATATATTTTGATCAAACTCAGAGACTTAAAAATGTTTTACTAAATTTAGTTCTCTCCAAAAATAATGAAAATACTGATAAGTTATCAGTTTAATTGGATGAAGTTTGAAATATTTGTTTCCCTTCTTTCGATGATTATTGTGTAAGTATAGTACACGAGATGACAACTGGGATGATAAGTGATAACCGTGGCGTCAGAAGCACCGGTAGCTGTTAGCTCTATTAATGGCAATTAAATGCAAGATTTCACGATTTGGAAGTCGAACAGACACAAATAGCGTCGTCACGTCAACCAACATTCCTTAATTGAGGGGTAGTTTGGTAAATAAATAACTTGAATTAATCTGGCCAAATTCGATTTATTTTACTGGAGTACTACTAAGCGCGGAGGGGATCCAATAAAAGTGGAATCGAAGCGGATGTCTCGGAGAGATTTCGGCCATTTTTTTGTGTCGTTTAGTGTGACGATAATCCCCGTTCCCATTCTGGCACGTGATCTTAGCGCCAAGTGCTGCTTTCTCCTTTGTCACCTTTTACCATTTTATCCTTTTCACAGACTTTCTAATATATATATATATATTAGAAACATGAATGCAATAATATGCTTATATTAATTTTTTTTAAAGATTAACAAGTGCGTTGAAAAACTTAATAATTTAATCATCAATAAGCAAGTTATATTTAATGGTTATTTTGATTAAATTTTTCATGATAAATTTGATTATACGTTAACTCTTGCGTCATTTGACTAAATCCAATTGTAAAAAAATCAACAAGCTAATCACTAAAAAATACTTCATCTTTTTTATTTCTTTCATTTCACAATAATTGACGTTTTAAAAAAAGAATTTTATTTTTATGATTTCTATGCATCATTTATTATATTTTTTTAATTTGACTCTCATCACTAATATTAAAACTATTTTTCATAAAAGAACAGGTAAATTACTCATTAAGAAAAAAAAAATCAAAGAACTCAGATTTATATATCTAAAATTTATTGAGAGACAAAAAAGAAAAAAATTTACACAATGAAATAAGAAAATCAAAGTAAATTATAAATGATCTAAAACTGTAAATCTAATAATAGACCAAAGAATAATTTATTTGATATTCTTGAAATGGATTAAAAAATAAAAATAAAAAATGAAGAAAAATGAGGAGATATAATATATACCTTTTTATATATTTCATTCAAGTATTGACTTGATAATTTCTCTGTTATAGGACCATAGTTGCAACAATATAGCAACAATTAGAACAAGCTATCATTAGCTTTTTTTTTTTTTTTTTTTGCGTTACTTTGTTATAAATTTCTTATTGTTAATCCAAAATTTGTTTGGTACCATATTGTGCTTGATGTAGCCTACACTTTAAGGATTTCGTAGGTCGGTTAGCCACTGCATGTATAGCAAAGGGAAGGAAAAGAAAAATATCCCCAAGGTCCGCATCTCAGCACTTTAACGTGATCCCTGTGGTTGGGTCATGGGTGCCTTGTTTTGGTCCTTTAGGTATCGAACATGGATCAATTCTTCTCCAAGTCCCTTTGGTGCTCTTTCCTGCAGGCTACAATAGTTATCAATTATCAATACCTACTAGTTATCAATTATTCAAATTAGATCCTTAATATCAAAAAAAAAAAATTGCCACATCCAGCAAAAAATATTAAGTGCCTGCATTAAAAAATATATATATATATATATGGATGATAAAACAGTTCAAGAATTTACAATACTTGCCACTCTGTTGGAAGTACAAAAATATCAATTGGCTTTCAACAATTGAATTAAATATATTAAACTTAATATTGTGTTGTATGGATATAAACAATGTGACATATATATGAGACTATATAATAAAAAAAAAATAATAGTAGTAATTAAAAAAACTGAATGCGTGGAGGGGGCATAACGGTCCAAAAAAAAACAAGAAAGGAATCCTGAGATCGTGTTGGATTTTAACGGAGCCCGAGGCGACGCACTTGCTGATAGGCGGTAGTGTAGTGGCTACTACATACCGGCAAGTGACGGCTCTGTTACTTTGTTAATCATTTTCTTCCCTCGTCTTGACGTCTCTAATTATCTGCAGATTCCTAGTTTAACTTAATTACGCATTGGTCAAATCTGTTATTGTGATAGGGTTGGCTCGAAAGCTCATAGCTTCCAGCTGTAGGTAGCCAATAATATCTGTACACACTACATAATTTTCTTCGATTTTTTTTTTTTATATGACTTCCCCCCCGGGGGGAGAAAAGAGTCTTTTCTCAAATTATGTTAATTAATGAAATAACTTGTATTTATTGGAAAAAATAACGATCTGAATCGATATAGCTTTTCATTGACAAGTATCATCTAAAACATGAAAATTAAAAATAACTATAATCTAATAATAAATATTAGATGACTCACCGCAATATAAAGTTGCATCTTTATAGGAAAAGGGACAACCTTTGAAAATAAGATATTAGTATTATTTTTGTAAAAATCTTTTATGAAATAAGCATCAACCATAAATATTATTTAAAAAAAAAATATACCATGTCTCAAATTGGTTCTATTTTTCTATATCTTTTTTTTTTGTTATATAATATTATTATATTATTTGCTATTTAACAAATATTATAAATATTTTTATCTATATTAATAAAGAGTGGATGATTATGTAAATTTTAAAAATATGAAAAAAATATATAAGCATAATAGGTTTACAAGTGTTTTCACATTTTATACTCCATTAACATTTAAACTCGTTGCAATATATATATATATATATATATATATATATATATATATATATATATATATATA
>CATIWR010054881.1:0-19031 GCA_949677035.1 Omphalea diandra | reverse complement strand
TTTGAAGTTGTGGCAGCAAATTAGGACACACTTTGCTTTCTTTAGAGATTATGAACTCCATCCAACTTTTAATTTATAGACTAACTAAAAACTGTAAAACAACACTTAATTGAAACATTAGAATTGATCAATCTCCTTTGTCAAGATCAAAAGAGATCCAAGACTCAAGATTAACCATCCTAGTCTAATAGTTATGAAATTCGTGATTGCGACTCCTAACGCAAACACCATCGCGAGTCTTTCTGTATGTCTTTCAATTTTTCCTCAGCTGGATCACAGCTGTGACTTCCTCCATGAATTCATCTAGTCTAATTTCATTCAACCTTGTTGCAAGGTCATGGTCGTAAATTAAAGGATCCTGATCACGAATTTGGATATCTTACCCAAGGTTAAAGATTTAGACTTTCATCCAACTTCCTATAAGAAACTAACTTAGAAACTACAAAAAAACAACACTAAAACAAGACATTACTACCTATAAATCTATATAATCAAGATCAAAAGAGGCCTTTGGCTTTAGTTTGACCAACCTAGTCCAACACCAATGATATGCATTATGCATTAAGCATGAAAGTTGATAAGGTTGGAAGTCATAAAGTGTTAGATTTTCTCCCTTAGTTCCATCATATGGTCACTCAAGAAAACAATAGAAGGAGTGAACAAGCTAAGTAGTTAGCCACTTCTTCATGGTGATAAAGGTTAGAACATATAAACAATAAACTATCATAACAAACATAAATATGCAATGCACTCATAAGGTCATTGGAAGTTGGAATCCCTCTCTTGATCATCTCCAAAATAACATCAAAATAGAAAATGCAATGCAAGGGAACGGAATGAAAAAAAAAAGTTAAAAGCATTATAAATATAAAAATAAGGCTCTTATCTTAATCCCAGCTTTATTCATTGAAGGACTATAGGTCACGGGTCTTAAGATCTACCCTCATTCTGCCATTGAAGCTCCAAAGAAACCCTAAAAATGAAAGGAACACAAATAAAGAAAAAAAAAAGATGAAAATGAGTTACCTCCTCAGTTAAAGTGCATTATACATATCAACTAATGGTTTTTCCTACCTATTTAGTTGTCTATACAAAACAAAAATAGGCATGTATAGACTACTATGACTAGTTTGCAAAAATGAAAAGAGAAGAAAAAGGGAGAAGGAGAAAGGCAATGGATGCCTTAAATGTTTTTTTTTTTTTTTTTGCTTAACTTGCCTTTAGAGGCATTATAGTATTAATTAATCCTCTAAAATGTATAAAGAATGTATAAAATCAAGCCACAAATGATTGGAGTCTATCTTGGATCTTTGCGGAAGTGATTTAGGCATTAGGTTTTTAGGTTTTGAGTGAGTTGAATAACAATTTTGGTGAAGTAATTTTAAGGTTCAAGAGTCTCTCCTCTTTCTTCAAATGAAGGGATACAATACTTGGTTCTCAACATATAGGGCTGATAAAAGTTTTAAAATTAAGGTTTTTGAGTGATTTGTACAATTAAAAAGTTGGTTGTACATACTACAAATTGGTTGTACATAATACAAATTGGTTGTACAGCCATAAGGGAGTCAATAGTTAATTGTTATAGAATTTTCCTTTTATTAGGATTAAAAACTTAGTTGTATAGCCATATATGTTGGTTGTATAGTCATTTAAAGACTTTTCAATAGTTTTTAGGTTAGGCTTGCTTGGGTTTGTGGGTTTAGTTTAGGGTTTGATCTAAAGTTCCTCCTAAGCCTTATTCCTTCCTCTTGTAATCTTTCCCTTGCACTTTAGGGAATTGATTCTATTAGTTCTCATCATTAGGCTTGTATCCTAAGGCCTAAAATCTAATGTTCACACCCATGTTGTCCACTATGATGCAAATGAATACTAAAATATTTAGACCCTTTACTACAACATCATATATAGGACAATAATAACAAAGTAAAAAAATAAATATCACCATACTCCAAATAAAATATAAATTATCCTAAGCATAATAATAATTTAAGAAAACATTATTATATTCAGCATAGAAACCCTAAACCCTAAGTAAGTAAAACTTCATATTTAAATCAAATAATGTCTTAGATATAATAAACAAATCAATTCTCACATGTATGCATAACCATTAATAAAGCCCCAAACCTAACATATCTAACATAGTATAATAACATTAACATTTTTTATTAACCTATTAATTATATATGTATTTCCTAAAATCACATATAATAAGTAGCACATTTATAAAGGAAGATAAATTTTTTATTTACCATATTTAGGTGGATCCTCATTTTCATTCCTCTTTAACCGATCCATTGTAGATTATAAAACTCTAAATCCTTAATTTTTTTTTTCTCTTCCTCAATTTGACCTCCAAATCCCTAAAATTTAGTCTACTAGAGAGTGTGATATAGACAATAAGAGGTACAAGTAGAGGATGTGGGAAATGAAGAAATTTTTCCTCTAACTTTTTTCTTATATACAACTTATAAATTGGCAGAAAGTGTTGAAGGCAATGAGAAATATGGGAGACAACATGAAAATAAAATTAATATCTAATGGAATGGAAGGCATAATAGGAAATGAATATGATGAATAAAGGCAACTTTGTCTTTTTATCAAGTGGTATCAACTATGGTCCACTTAATGAGTCAGCATAAATTAGTCAAGTCAACATCAAAATTTCTCTAATTTGCTTGAGATTAGCCTAAATGATTGCAACAAAATCAATCAAATAGTTATAATAATTCAATAATTGAAATTTTTTTAAGTGACTAAAACAGAATTACTCTTATAGTTAAGTAACCCTAGGTACATTTTACCCTAATTTGCATGTGAAAATAAGATGATTCTGGTCTCCAAAATGCACCGACTCTCTTCCCAACTTTTGAAACTATTGAAGTTCTTCCTATTCCAAGATTGATGCAAGCTTATCAGTTAATTATGCCTTAAGTTACACTAAATTAAGGAAATCATGCACCTCCAAAGCCTTTTGAATACCATTCAAATGAGTTAACAATCTCTTTTTTCTAAATAAAAATATTCCTAAATGTTTCCCTATTTATTTCAAATAATAGGCTTATTATAGATATTGTCTATTTCAAACCTAAGGTATAAAGACCAGATGATGAAGATTGATAATATTTTTTTGAACTCAAATTATTTTAATAAGGTTAAATCTCTTTAAAATTCTAAAATATTTATGTAGTCTTCAATTATGTGCAATTTAAAGTTTTATGATAAAATTGGAAGTTTTCAAAAGTTTGGTTAAAGTTTTATGCTTAATTAAGTGAGAAAAATAAGCTTTGAGCCCTTAAAAATTATGAAAGAATGAAATTGAATGATAATTAGAGTTTAAGGGTGGATTGGAGTGATGGAACCCATCAGGGTTCCAAGAAACCCATTCCAGGTTACATTTAGAACCTAATTGTATTTCCAAAGAGAACTTAAACTCAACTCGAGTTCCTTGGAACCTACTAGTTCCAAATGGAACTCGATCTAAGTTCCTTTTGAGTTTCACCTCTATATATAAAAAGAACAAGGAAGAGGTAGAAGTTTTCACATAATAGAAGATCTAGAGAGAGTCTAAAAGAGAGGAGAGAAAAGGAGAAAGTAGGAAAGGGAGCCAAAAGGGGGAAAAAGAAGAAAAACAAAAAATAATAATTCTATCATACCATTCACTAATTTAGTCGATAGAATTTATTTTCTTTGAACTACTTTTATTTTACATATTCTTTGAATTTCACAGGATCAAATCTTGTTAATAATAGTATGATGTCAAGAAAAATCACAAAGTTACCTTTTGAGAGTCCCAAACTTAACATGTCAATTTTCTATTAATTATGTGTGTGCGTTCTAGTTTGCTCAATTTAGTTTAAAATGGAACTATAATAAAGTTGGCACTAAAATAAGTTGAATTGAGCTAAATTAACTAAATGAAATTTTATGAATATTTTAACATAATGATTTAGTTAAAAATAATTTGGATTTTACTTTGTAAATATTTATAATTTTGTAATTTTTTTATGAGTTTTATGATATTTCTATGAAATAACCTCAAAATATATTTAAATATTTTGAGTATATTTTATTTACTAAATTTAGTTTTATTTATGAAATTGGTGAATTTTGAATCATTTTAGAATGAAATGTAATGAGTAAAATATGAAATAAATAATAATAAAATATTATCTACAAATTTTTTAGGTAATTTTGGTTGATTATCTATTTAATATGTTAACTATGCTATTTTGATATATTGTCATTTATTGTGATTTTTGCTATTTTATTTATAAATAGTTATTTTATTTGCATTTTCACATTTTAGTTGAGGTTTATTCTCTTCTTACATTGATTTGTATTTTATAATCTCCTCTCCTTCAACTTCTAATGTAAGAATTTATTTATATAGTTTATCTATATTTTTGTATTATTTTATTTATGCTATGTGTGATGAATATTCATTGAAAAAATAAAATAGAATAGTTATTAATAATTGATTAATAAAATAAAAAAATGATAAAAAGAAGGCAAGACTAATGTTTTTATGTCATGAGGTGCCTAGTACCTTTTATGGGACGTATCCAATTTTGAACTTAAATCTAAAGGAATAATGTGGATGTTAGATATTTGTTCAATGATTTCTAATTTGTCATTTATATTTTTAACATAAAATTATTTTCTCACTCTTTTCAAAATAATTGGGTGGCGACTCCTCTTAGATTTCAAGGTTGATTCACATATCTTTTTTCTTTTCCTTAAGCCCTTGTTTCCTAAGAAATAAGCAATGTTGATATTGCAAGAGTCATTTTATTAAACTACATGTGGTGATGATCTCATATTTGCAGTGGCTACTCTATTGAGGATAAAGAAGTTGACTCTATAATATATCATTTTTTTTATCTAATTGTTTATTATTGATAATTATAAATCATCGCTTTCATAACACTTCACCACGTGCACTAATTGCCCAATCAACTTTGTATAGCAATATGCATGACACTGAAGTTCTATTTATTCTTGAGAGAATGTTACTTGTTATGCTTCTTAAGAGAGCCATGTACCTTTGGATATATCAAATAGGAAAGTCACAATCCTTAATTTGCTAAAACCATTTACATCAGCAATCTAGCTAAAACCTTTATAGAAAATTAAATCCATTTAATAGGATACCAAAATTTTATCCTTTTTGAGTTTTATGATTTATAAAAAAAAAAAAAAAAAGGTCATACCTTAAATACATTTTATAAAAGTGTAGGATGTGATAAAAGAAAAACAAGAGGGGAAAAATGAGAAAAATGTAAAAGAAAAATACCAAAAGCAAAAGCAAATAGCGAAACATAAAATAGTAAGATTATATCTTCATTTATTTCTCTATATTTATGTTATGGTTATCATTCTAGAAATCCTAAAATTCACTAAAAAGAGTATATAAATTTGACCATCCCCTATTGACAGATAAATGAATCAATTGTCATAGGAAGAGCCCCTATATGCTGAGTGTTGATGGTATGAGGTTGAAAAGCTAATCTAAAATCTATAAGCAATGTGCTTGGAATCTTATACATTATTGCATTTCATGTGTAATATATAGTGCATACACCATTCTAATTAACATTTATTTTAATAGCCACTATAGATCTCTTCAAGCCATCTTAGTTTAGGAAAGAAGGTCAATTCATTTGAAGGGAGGTGAAATATAATAAAGAGCTTTATAAAAAGCAATACATGATGTCTCAATTGACGAAATGAAAACAATTCTAAAATAACAAGTTGAGATATGGTTAACAATTTAGTAGGTAAAATGTTCAATGTCTTTAAAGTAATACAAGAAATATAGCACCTAAGTACCTTATATAAGAATAGACATCTTTACCTATAACATAAGTATAACCATTTTCATATTCATACTATAAACATCACCTTCACCTTTTACAACTAATAGGGTATGCTCCTTCTATTCAATTTATGCATTTGCTTAACAAGGTCGCTTGTGTGTGAAAAATTATGTTTATCAAAGTGCTACTAATGTTGTTAACTAAAGTATGAAATTCTCTAGCTTGGGATACCTATGTTAGAAGTTTAAAGAAATTCAAGAAAGGACTCCTTCAACCTTTATCTCTTTGATCACTATTTAACTACCTTATAAAAACCTTAATTTGAATGCCTTCTATAACTTCTACCATGTGGTTGGCCATTTCAATAATAGACATACTTGCCTTTGCCATAGGACTTTAAAAAAATAGTTGTTCATGATATCAATTATCTAAAAAGATGTTGAGGTTTACTATGCTAAGGATCAAGTTATCTCTCTACTACCATGCCCTCAATTGAATAAGGTAGGTTTGATAATTTTATGTAAATATATGTGTAACAGAAAGAAGAAGAAATGAACTCCCATTTTGTAATTTCAATGGATGTTTTTTTTTTTTTATGAAAACTTCTACTTCAAATTTTAGAATCATTTAGCATGTTATGGTTTAAAGCTTATATGAAAATAATGATGTATTTATTTTTATATTCAATCTAATATAGTTTAATTTTTCTTATATGTGTTATATTTATCTTAATAGTAACATAAATCATATATTAGCATTCTATGAATGTGTTTGACATTAATTCCTTTTTATCATGGTATTATTGATAATCCTTGATAAATCTAATAATCATCTACAAGCCAACCTCCAGAAAGTATTTGCTCTAGATGTGTCAAATTCCCACCAAGCACTTTCTAAACACCACTTCAATTTATGAAACTTTACAAATGCAAGACTTCCATATCAATAAGGGTGATGTCTTATCTTGGAAGGCATTACACAAGTCGAAAATTTCAAACTCATTCACTAGAACTTGAAAAGATGAAAAGGACGATAATTGTGAATGAATTTATTTATTGAAAAGTTCAATGTGCTATCTTTTCATTATTGATTCCCCACCTTTATTTGATGTACATACTATTAACATCATGTTTTATGCTAGTTCAAAGTTTCCATTTTGTTTCATTAAGTACAATTGAGATTATGATCAATAATAGGACTCCTAAAAAGAAAAATAATAGAAAAAGAAAAAAAAAGAGGAAAGAATTTCACAAGGAATAAATTTTACCTCGAGATAACCTTATCAAAACATATCCTTTTTGGAACTTTATTGTTCTTAGAAAAAATTCCTTAAGACACACCTTTTCTAAAATTTCATTGGCTCTTAGGAAAAAAACTACTAAAAATACCTTCTCCTAATTACCTTTTAGCGATTGAAGGAATGGGAAACTTTTAAGCTTAACCTTGTCTTCAACCTAAATACCTTGTCTTCAACCTAAGCATTCCTTTAAACCATGAACTAATTGAGCCATCTACAGTTAAGGTTTATAAATATTAGATTTTAAGAGAAGAAAAAAAAAAGGTAAAGAAGAAACAAATGAATGAAAGAAAAAGAAGAGAGAAAGAAAGTAAAGATGAAAAGAAAGGGAAAATGATAGAAAAGACAAGAAACAAAAGGGAAAATTAAAAAAAAAAAAGGCGAAGTTGAAAGATTTTAGAGAAATCTAACATATCCAAAAACATCTTTGTGCCAAAATACTTAATTAGGAGCATTAAGGGAATCATTTCTAAGGGCAGCCATAAGAACTCCCAGTGTCAAAACACTTGGCTAGTGCATTTGGGGAAGTCTTACGTATTGAAATTTCCCAAGGCAATCATTGGAACTTTTCTATACCAAAACACTAAGCATCCCTTGAGACATTATCATTCCTAATGAAATTAATATATATATATATATATATATATATATATATATATATATATATATATATATATATGAATGAATAAGTCCTACTAGACAAGTAAGTTGTTTAGGCAAAAGTGAGAAACAATGAGTGCTAAAAAAATATTTAGGTTGAAAACTTATAAGGACTAGTCAATAATAAAAGGATTAATGTGCCTTTAGTCATAAAAGTAATTATATACTTTCATTAAATAAAATGGATTATTAGAAACTATAATGAATATTACTAAGATGATCTATTTGGTTATACCTTTCATCCTTATAAAAAAGAAGAGAAGAAGGGATGAATGCAATGATCAATTTATAAAAGCAAGAAAATTAGAGAGCACAAGATTTATATGGAAAGTGATAGTTCAGCATATCATATGGCAAGTGGTACTTCAATAACGTAAGAAAAATTTTTTAACTTAATGGGTTAAGTAAAGATTTGTATGGATGCCATAGAGACTAAGTTTATTCTAGCTTTTCAATGAAATGTTGATTAAGTCTATTGGTATAGTCAATTTTAAAATTTGCAAGATGGTTATGCCTTTCTAGTCCTTGCCATATTATTGACATAGATGAATAGGGTTGTATAATTTAAACATCTCTTGAACTAATTAGAAAGATACAAACTTTGTAAGTTTCAACACTATCATGAGTTAGCTATTATGAAGAATACGTAATGAATTTCAATATTAAATATTTGCTTCAACTAGATTCTTCAGTGAAAGGAATAAATTGATCTTTAAAATTCATGCGTTTGAATACAACAATGTTTGAATTTTGTGAAGCTTACTTTGGAAGGTTTGAGGGGATTTCATTTGTTTTAGGAGAAAAGAAAAAAGAAAAAAGCTAACTAGGCTCTAAGCCTATAAAAGTGGCTTAGGCAAAAGTTAAAGGAAGCACGTAAGGTTACAGAGGTAGCCTAAGAAAAAAAAAGTGCTTGATGACAAAAAAAAAAAAGATAAAAAAAGAAGAAGAATTAGAGAAATTAGTTCTAATGAAGAGAGTTTTTGAAAGGATGAAGATGAATGTTTACTAGTAAAGATGACAATATGTGAAGAATATTATTGCAAGGAAGATGACTATAAACTAGAGATGCCAAGACAAGCTGAGAGAATAGGAAAAGCATCAAACATCTAGGAAAAGAAATTAAAAAAGTGATAATCAGACCATTATTGTCTCAACAATGCCAATGTCAAAAGGATGACTTCATTTTAGAATTGTTATAAAATATGCTTTATGGAAAAACTCAATATGCCATATATTATTTGAAATGGTTAAAATATCACACTTCCAGTAAGCATTGATATTATATTTATCTAAACATGACAATGAATGTGTCATTTTCTTCTTACAAGTTTTATAGCATTTTAGAACATTTCTCTTAACCTTTGCAAGCACAAAATTTAGTATATAAATAATAACCCATCCTTTGAAGCCACTGTTTGAAATTAGGGGGGATGAATATATGATGAGTCATTTGATGAGCCTGATAATGTTAATCATAGCTATTACTATCAGAGCATGTGTTTCACTCATAGAAAAAAAATCAAATGAATTTGTTGAACTCTAACTTTCATTTGTTTAAAGCTAGACATCATCTTCATTAGCATTATCTTCATCTAGATAACCTTAATGATTTAATGAAAAGCCTTTTGACTACTCAGTTTATGTTATGATATCAATTGTCTCTTAACCTAATGGTCAAGGTTAAGAATTTATGCATATCCTATATTATGCATACACTAACCTATATGCATTTTCAACATATGTACTATAACTCTTTTTCTTATTAGAATGATAAGCTTATGACATCAATAGTGTGAGATTGGTTTATAATTTACTAAACTTTAAAATCAAATTTCATTAATAGTAATAAAGATATGTCAAAAATTCAGTTGATCAATTGTACTATGTGTGGTTATAAGCCTATAGTTGATTCTTATTATTCATGGATCCACCTACTATTGAGGACCAATTTAGTATAAGACCTTTATGTCAACATGACTCTGAAGGATAAATACATAATATGAACACAACTTTTTAGATGAAGAATGTAGTACGAGCATAGCGTATAAAAAGCTCCTACTACTAAGCACACTTTAATAGGAGACCTATTGTCAAGTACAACTTCAATAAAAACACCTTAATATCACTATTACTCCTAAAGATGAAGACTTTAGTATGAGCACAACTCCTAAAGCACTAATTATCAAGCATGGTTTTAATAAAAGACATATTGTCAATCACATCTTCAATAGAAGACCATAGTATGAGAATGATTCCTAAAAAATAAAGACTTTAATATAAGCACAACTCATAAAACACCTACTATTAAGCACAACTTCAATATAAGACCTATTGTCAAGCATAGCTTTAATAGAAGACCTTAGTATAAGCATGACTCCTAAGAACGAAGACTTTAGTATAAGCACAACTTTTGAAGCTCCTATTATCAAGCACAACTTTTTAAGTTCTTATTATCAAGCACAACTTCAGCGTGACCCATTATTAAGTATGACATAAATAACAAAACTTAATATGAGCATAGCTCTAAATGATGAAGACCTCAGTATCAATATGACCCTATAACACTTGTTGTCAAGTAGGATTTAGAAAAGATTTCAACATCAATAAAGTTTTTAAGGTACATATTGCCAAGGTTGGCTTCAATAAAAGACTTATTATCAAGCATGATTTCAATAAGACCTTAGTGCAAGCATGAGGATGAAAATTTTAGTGTTAACGTGACTCTTATTACTATCAAGTATAGATTCAATAGAAAACCTCAATGTCAACATAACTTTTAAAGATATAGACTTCGGTGTAAGCATGATTTCTAAAGTCTTAATAGCTTTAAGTGTTAAATTTGGTTCCAAGTGCAACTCTTAAGGAAGATGATGTTAGTATGAATACAACTCCCATAAAAATCTTGATGAATAAGTTTTATTATCAAGCATAGTTATAGTAAAAGACCTTATTGAGCATGACTCCTAGGGATGTTGATGGCAAAAAGGTTGAAAAGAATGAGAATTTTTATAGTTGATAAATAGGTCATAGAAGACATATTCTTTACATATATTATGTTTTATGTTTTGTTGTGTTAAGCTTTGTTATACTTTGTTTGAAAAGAAAATTTGTCATATAAATTTCATCAAAGTAGGGGACAATCGATAAACATTAAATTTTTTAAACTAGAGATATGAGGATCTAAAGATGAAGATCGATAATGTTATATTTGAAATGAGTCTATTTAGCAAGTTTTAATCTCTTTGGAATTTCAAAATAGTTCTCTAGCATTTAATTATATGAAATTTAAAGTTCATAGGATGGAATTGGGTGTGTTTATAAGTTCAATTCTTGTTTTGAACTTAAAGGAGTGAGAAAATTAAGTTTAAGCTATCTCAAAATTGCAAAAGGACGAAATCATATTAAAATTAAATTTTAGATATGGATTGACTTCATGGAACCCAAACCAGATTCCACTAGAGACTAGAGATATTAAAACAAGTTGATGGATCGTGTTATGGAATATGTAACCCAACCCATTCAAAAAACATTATTAGAATCAACACAAATATGACTCATTTATTAATTGTGTCAATATATCTCAACTTTAACACGTTACATAATTTAAATGGATTACATGAATATGATACATATAACTCATTTACTTAATTGCATTGAATATGAGTCATAGAACCCGACACAACTTGTTTAACTTGTATAAATTTATAAATTAAAAAATATTATATTTTTTTCTTAAACCAATTGAAACATTATCCATAATCATATATTTTCAAGGTTCAAAGCAAATATCAATGAAAAAATCTAAATAAAAATTAATGCAACACCAAAATTCAAATGTTCTTACAAATAAACACAAATACATAAAAGTTTCAAATAAATATCATCTAAATTCTTCTCAATAAATATAAACAGATTAAAAAAATGTCTATACATTTATACAAAATGATCATTTTAACCTTAATATTACATATAAATTATACAAATTATAAATAAATTATATCAAGTTGACATGATATATAAAATGAAATGAGTTGTAATGGGTTTACGTGTCAACTTGTCACATAACCTGTTTCAAGTCGTATCATAAATGGATTAATTTGTTTATGATATAAATCCACTAAATCTTAACTCTATCCTGTTAATTTTATGAATTTTGCAAATTGCATTCGCGTATTATGATATATTTTGACACCTTTATTATAACCCAGTTCGGATTCCAAAGAATTCGGTCTGGGTCAAAGAACTTGTACCAAGTTCTACCTCTGTATATAAAAAGGAGGAAGGGGAAGAGAATAGGGAGAAGTTTTTGCAAAATAAAAGATAGAGAGAAAAAGAGTTCAAAAGAGAAGAGAGAAAAAAAAAAAAAAAGATAGAAAATAGAGCCAAAAACAAAAATAAAAAATAAAACAAGAAAAACAATAGTTTAGTCATGTCACTCATTGATTTGAGCCTAAGAAACATTTTTTTTAACTGTTCTTGTTTTGCAAATTTTTTTTATTCTAAAGAATCGTGTGTGTGTGTGTGTGTGTGTGTGTTAATATTTTAACTGTTCTTGTATTTTAGCTGTTGTTGTTGTTAATATTATGAAAATAGATGATATATTAAAACATAGAAATTAAAGTTTTTTGGATTGCTCAATTTAATCCAAATTATAGTGAAAATTGATAATAAAATAATTTGAATTAGAATAAGTTAACTAAAATAAAATTTTATGAATATTTTAACATTCTGATATAGTTAATAACTAGTTTTAATTTTTCTTATGAATATTTATAATTTTCATAATTTTATGAGTGTTTATGATATTTTTATGAAATAACCTTGAAATATGTTTAAATAATTATCTGGTATGTTTTGTAACATCCCTATCCACATCCATTGGCATTATCACATGAACATATTCATTGCATAAATAATATGAAATCTCATATGAACATATGCATTGGATAAATGATCATTTAGTCATGCGATTTGTAGAAGCATGACAATGACACTTGCACCGTTACAGTTAGGACACTTGAACATATATGTAGTGTTTGTATAGTTGCATGGAAAATTGTCTTATGTTGTGTGCATATTATAGCATCATAAATAATGGTGTTATAGAACTTATTTAAGAGTATAAGGAGCATTTAGGGATTGAGAGATGGATGAAGGTGCTTAATGAGTGAAGAAGAGGGACTAAAAGAGGAAAAGTGAACTTCCAACCAATGGAAATGAAGCACCATGATTTTATATTGTTATAATAGGTTTATATTTGACAATTAGTGTCAGAAATGAGGGGTAATTCATGAGGTATGGCAGAAAGAGAGTGAGAGAGAGAGAGCTAAGGAAGAAAGAAAGAAAGAAGAAGAAGAAGAAAAAGAAGAAGAGAGGGAGAAGAATAAGCTGCCTAAGGTTTTCTAATTATGGGATAATAGGTAAGTTAATTTATCTTCTTTTCACCTAAAATTAACCTTTCATGACATGTTAATTATGCATGGTTAGTAAGAATTATGGAGTAATTGAGGTAGAGCTCTTGGATGGAAGTTGAATCAAAGAGAACTAGAGCTGTTTGTGTTGTATTCTGCTATTAGAGTAGGATTTTATACCCATGATTTCATAACCCTAGAAGAGAAATTAGGGAAAGTGACCAATATGAAAGTTGTAGCCTTATGTCTCATATAAGTAACTATGAAACGGTTTTGCTAAATTTTCTGTATGTGAGGAGATATGACTCCTTTAGTAGGACTGGGTCAAATTCGAACCGAGATGATCTTAGTCTTCTGTTTTCTTATATTTTGATGGCCTTAAGTTCTGATTTCGACAAAGTCTAAAACACAAAATTTGTAGGGTTATACCCTCTATAAATACTTGTAAATTAGTTTTGATTTATTTGCTGTGTGAAAAGAGATATGGCTCATTGATTGGGTCTGACTCTGTACCGGGATGAAACCTCACATTTCTTTTGAATCTATTTTCCAAGAATTTAATGGCCATAGATTCAAAATTTGATAATGGTTTAAACTTGAAAGTTGTATATTTATGTCTAATATACATTCTTGTGAAATATTGTTGCCAAATCCAGCATGGTTGTTGAGATATGGTCCCTTCATCATGACTGGTTATCATCATGTTACAAACATGCTTACCATGAGATTTAGTCCTTTGTTTTGGTGACCTTATAGACTGAATTAGACAAAGATTAAAACATGAAAAATGTTCCTTTTTATGTTTTGTAACTAGTGGTAGATTATTATTGCAATTAGATTTGTATGATCTGATATATACCTAAGAGTGTAAAACCTATTCAGACTGAGATGACACTGCAATAGGGATAAATTTAAAAATACACCACATTTTCTATGTGTCTGATATTGCTTGAAATTTGAATATGTTGCATCATTATGTATCCAGTTTATTTAAAAAAACAAAGGAATCAAGTAATTTAGATAAGTATATCTGGAGTTATTGTTGTGAGAGTATAGTAAGCTCAGGCTGCCATATAAGGAAAATATGTATAAATACTAGGTCCACTTGCATTAATCATGTCATAGTTGCATAACAAAATGAAAATCTTACTTTATCATCATGAATTGAATTAGTGTATTGAAATAGGTCATCGAGGCATTGTGGATAATAGTGGGAATAAGGTAGGACTATCCACGACTAAATAAGCTTGAAGGATAAGGTAAGTAAATAGCTAACGGTACTATATGTATGATTGGTTAAATACCATGAACTTATATTCATTGGAATGAAATGTTGTTTAATGTGATGATATTGTGGAATACATAGATGAAAGATTGTTATACTCTTGATTTATTTATTTTCATGAGATGTTGATAATAATATTTAATAGCCTATGTGGCGATAATATTTAATAGCCTATGTGGCAAGGAGATGATAGCCTGTGTGGTAATGATAAAATAGCATGTGTGGCAATGATATAATAGCATGTGTGGCAAGGAGATGATAGCTTGTGTGACAATGATATGATAGCCTGTGTTGCAAGGAGATGATAACCTATGTGGCAAGGAGATGATAGCCTATGTAGCAATGACAAAACGACCTGTGTGGCAATGATATAATAGCCTGTGTGGCAATGATAAAATAGCCTTTAAGGCAATGATATGATAGCCTGTGTGGCAAGGAGATAATAGCATGTGTGGCAATGATAAAACAGCCTGTGTGGCAATGATATAATAGCATGTGTGGCAATGATAACATAGCTTGTGTGGCAATGATATGATAGCTTATGTGGCAAAGAGATGATAGCCTGTGTGGCAAGGAGATGATAGCCTGTGTGACAATGATAAAATAGCCTGTGTGGCAATGATATAATGGCCTGTGTGGCAATGATATAACAACATGTGTGGCAATGATAAAACAACATGTGTGGCAATGATAAAACAACATGTGTGGCATAGCTTGTGTGATAATGATATAATAGCCTGTATGGCAATGATAAAATAGTATTAGTGGCAATGATAAAATAGCATGTGTGGCAATGATATCATAGCCTGTGTAGCAATAAAATATAATAGCCTATATGACAATAAAATATAATAGCCTGTGTGACAATAACCTTTAATAGCCTATGTGGTATTTAAAAGGAAAAACTCTTTATTTCATACATGAATATGATGGTGAGTTATTTATGTTTAAATGTTGTTATGTTATTTATGCAATAACCTTTGATATCCTATGTGGCATTTAAGAGGAAAAACTCTTTATTTCGTACATGGATATGATGATGAGTTATTTATGTTCAAATATTGTTACGTTATTTGAGATTGAAGTATCGTTATGCATTTTCTTACTAAGTATGCAAACTCACTCTTTTGTATGAAATCTTATTTTAGGAAGAGTAGACTAATGATTACATCCAGTATACTTTTTAAAGTCGTTGTCTAGCAGTGTAAGAGAGGTTGGGCGAGTATGCAGTCAATTAGTATTTTAGTTTGTTTATTCATGTATGTTTTGTTGTAAATAGTTACTAAGCGGTGAACAAGAGACATAGTGAAAAAAAAATTTAATCAGGTCTTTTAAGTGACAATGGATAGACTTAGAGAAAAAATTAAATGATTATTAATTGGGATGTCACATGAGCCCATGTATATACCCTAGAACCAACCCCATGCCTTTACATCCAATCATTCCTTCTATCTCATGTTGCATATTTTGTCTTTGTTTCATTTTTTGTTATTTGAAAAAATAATTAATGTAAGCGACACCATGCTTAATACTATAAATATCTTATATTTTTATTTATACTGTCATTTGTGTTTCCATTTCCTTTGTTATTACTATACTTGTGTGTCTCTTTTTGATAATGACAAAGGGCAAAAAAAGAACAAAATCAATAGTAAAAGTAACTACGTCAGGGGGAGAAGGTATTAGAAAGCCAACCAAGGCAAATGAAAAGGTATATTTACATGAAAAAGATAAGGAAAATATATTTATTGCATGTAATATGCTTTAAAAAATGCATAAAATTTGAAACAAATAGGGAGTAACATGATCTATTATAACTTATGTACTTGTATTTGAATCACATTATTTGATAGTATGTTAAACTTAAGGATCATATTTTGTACATTTCTAATTGTTTGCAAGATTGATTAACCTTAATAGAGTGTTAGTCATCATCAAAAGGAGGAGAATGTTGAACCTAGCTTGGGAGTTTGATGAACTAATCTTGTTTTAATGATTACACCAAGCTTGTTTTGATGATTATAAACCCATCTAAAACTAAATCCTATCCAAGTTAGTGTGTAAAATCTTACAAGTACATCAATCTTTGGATCAAAGGCTTTTTGAAAAAGAGTTTTGGTAAAAAATCTGAGTATTCAAAGCTAATGGATGTTACTACATTTCAATAGGCATTGGTACCAGCATTGAAGATTCTTAACAGATGTTGGAGCATCATCCAAGTATGACTATAGGTCTATAGAATCCTCAACCAATGGCTCTCTCAAATGTCAATAGGCATTGGATGTATCAAACACTTGAGCCTTGGAAGTTGATTTTCAACAATGGGTGTGGCTCATTGATATCTCAACAGGCATTGCATTTTCGCAACAAGCGTGGGACCAAGTGACTTGATGTGAACATAACTCTCAATGTCTTAACACGAGTATTGGAAAATTTCCCAAGCAAATTTAAAGTTTCTAGACCTTCCAAGAGGCACCTTCACATTTGCAACAGGCATTGAGATATTTTTTAATGGCAATTGCCAATCGTCACTGAAGCACTATGAAAAATCATGATAAATAAAGCATCAAGTTTACTTTCTCCTAGAAACTTACAATGGGCATTGTCCATATCTCAATAAGAGTTGAAGTTGAATTCCAATAAGCGTTGAGAAGCTCTAACAGTCATTAAAGGAGTTGGTAAGAGAAAAATTGATAAAGTTATAAGAGGAGTGTCTATGTAAATCTCTCTCTAATAGCTAGTTCCAACGAGCGTTTGAATGAGATCAATGATAGTTGAAGTTGTATTCTCACCTAATAATAAGAGATTATCTAATAGGTGTTAAGTGATTACTCTGTGACATGGAATGACAGTTTTATTTATAACAGCTAGTTTCATGTCTTTGCCTATAAAAGGACTCTCCCACAACAGTAATAAGTAGAGAAAAATGGTTAAAGTTAGTATTTTCTATTGTGAAAGCAATTTTTGAATAAAAAGGGTGAAATAAGTGTGATCTAGCTTCAAAGGAAGATTATTGTGAAAAGTTTGAAAAAGTTTTCTTCAAAACAAAGTTAAAGGACAAGCTTTAAGACTTTTCTCAAAAACTCGCCGCAAAATCAATCATACCTTGTGAGTGTATTCTATATTGTTTATTGCTTGAGTGAAAGTTCTTTTTCTCATCTTTTAAGTTGCAAATTCTTTTGAGAAAGCTTTTGGCTAAGAGTCTTAGAAGATCTAAAACCATTCTATATGAAAGATCTAAGGTAGTACCTGCAAAATACTTTAGGAAATGATTTTAGAAGCACCAAAAAGTCTACTTGTAATGGTTTGGTACTGCTTGGAATCTACTATTGTAAATGTGGTTGATAGCACCTATAAGCTATTTGATAATGAAAAGTTCTAGTGGGATCTAGAGGAGAGGATGTAGGCATGATTTCGTCGAACCTCTATAAAATTATTGTCTTGATTCTTCATTGTTTCTGCACATATTTTTAATTATTTTTACTTACTATAGCCATATTCAACCCTCCTTTCTAGAGCACCAAGGGATAATAAAAAATTATTTAGCCATGGTGGGAAGGTAAAAAAACAATTATTGTGGGTGTAAAAATCAAGATGAAAGGAGATAAAAAGAGAGAGAAGATGAATCGCATCGGACAACTATGAACATTATAATTATTTATATAGATAACTTACTAGTCTATGCAGACCATTGAGAAATAGGATAGTAGAAGAGTTATTTCTCTTATATCATTATAAAAAGAAAGGTTTAACTCAACATATAATGCAACGACCATTTTCATTTACAAAACTCACAGTATTGATGTCCAAAATACATATGTATAAAGGTTTTATTCATTATACATACACAATCAAACATGCATTGAAAGTACATAAATGTTAACTAATTTTAAGGCTAATGACTATAAACTGGTTCCAATCTTGATGCATGTACATGACACAAGGAGAGAGACAGTTGGAATTCAGTTAATGACCTATGGTCCATACATCTTGATGCAAAACTCTAAGCACCAAAATGTCCAATCTTATTGTTTAGTATTTGAAAAATATTTGCAATTTGGTGAGTTATGATTCCATGAATAAAAATAATAGTCATATTCGTATGGCACAACCAATATAAGAATATCATTAGGATGCATTATAAGTATAATAATTGACTATGCAAGTGTAAGTGCAATAGATTTATTTTTGTGTCATGACCTTGCAAGGCACACTGCTCCTAGGAATTCATGTGATTTAAGGGATATTTGATTTTTTGCTAGCCAATATATAACAAGTGAACCATTTGATCCATAACATGTGCCCAATGGGACATATTAGTCCATCTTCCATGTGATTTGCAAGTGTTTGACAAGCTGATGACAACATCCTTTTAGTTCCATATGCAAGTGTTCATAACAATGGTATACCAAGTAATCATTAAGACCATATAATTCTTACTTTACTTGTATTCATATGTAAAAGGTAACAATTCAATCACATATACATGTAATAGGACATAATCACATCATAAAATTATCACACATATACACATTAGAATCTAATTATCATTTTTACTC
>CATIWR010054864.1:0-32218 GCA_949677035.1 Omphalea diandra | reverse complement strand
AATTTGAGAGAAACAAAGTATGGGAACTTGTCCCTAGGCCTAAAAATCACCCAATTATAGGTAGTAAGTGGGTGTTTAGGAACAAGTTAGATGAGCAAGGTGTCATCACTAGAAATAAGGCTAGATTGGTTACTAAAGGATATAACCAAGAGGAAGGCATAGACTGTGATGAAACCTTTGCCTCCATAGCAAGATTAGAGGCCATTAGGATTCTCTTAGCATTTCTATGTCATATGAATTTTAGACTTTTCCAAATGGATGTTAAGAGTGCATTTAAATGGCATTATTGAGGAGGAAGTTTATGTTGAACAACCTTCCAGTTTTGAATCACATTATTTTCCAAACCATGTTTTCAAACTAAACAAAGCCTTATATGGTTTAAAATAAGCTCCAAGAGCTTGGTATGAAAGGCTAAGTCTATTTCTCTTGTAAAATGATTTTGAGAAATGAAAGGTTGATACTACATTATTTGTTAAAAAGCACAAGCATGACACTTTAATTGTCCAAATCTATATTGATGATATTATCTTTGGTGGTACTAATGAATCTCTTTGTGAGGAATTTGCTAAGTGTATGACTAGGGAATTCGAAATGAGTATGATGGGAGAGCTTAAATTCTTTCTTGGTCTACAAATCAAGCAACTCAAAGAAGGGATCTTCATCAACCAAGCCAAATACATGAAGGAAATTATAAAGAAATTTGGCATGAAAGGATGCAAAGTAGCAAAGACTCCAATGAGTAGTACCATCAAGCTAGATAAGGATGAATCGGGTACGATAATAGATGAAAAGAGATATCAAGCAATGATTTTATCTCTACTTTATCTAAATGATTCTAGGCCATATATAATGTTTAGTGTTTGTATGTGCGCTAGGTTTCAATCTTCACCTAAAGAATCTCATTTGAATGTTGTAAAGAGAATTTTCAAATATTTGCATAGCTTTATTCACTTAGGACTATGGTATCTTAGGAACACATCTTTTAGCCTAGTTGGGTATTCAGATGCGGATTATGCGGGAAGCTTATTAGATAGAAAAAGCATTTATGGGACTTGCCAATTCATAGGTGAATGCTTAGTTTCATGGTTTAGTAAAAAACAAGTATCGATTGCCTTCTCTACCATAGAAGCCAAGCCTGTGGCAGTGGGTTGTTGTTGCACCCAAGTTCTTTGGATGATACAACAATTAAAGCACTATGGCAAAGCAATAGATCACAATCCTATCAAATGTGACAATACTCGTGCTATCAATCTTTCAAAGAATCCCATCCAACACTCTAGAAGTAAGCACATAGATATTAGGCATCATTTTCTTAGAGATCATATGCAAAAAGGTAATGTTGTGTTAGAATTCATTGACACTAATCATCAACTTGTAGATATTTTCGCTAAACCTCAAAATGAAGAAAGGATGAACTTCATTAAGAGAGAATTGGGAATGCTTGATGGAAGCTCCCTCAAGTGAAAATTCTTGTTTGATCTTGTATGGTATGTGCATGTGAAATGTTTGATTGATGATTGATATAGAAGGATTTATTATTTGTTTTTAGGGGATCACATGTCTTTCAAAAATTTTCATTCTTATCCTTGCTGACTCACAATTCGCGATCGCTATTCCTTCTTCATGGTCGCAAATTACAAGTCAACTTCTACCAGCTGTCAAACGTCAATTTGCGGTTATGAAATTTCTCTCCACCGCGAATTTTAGTTATTAATTTCAAAATTTTGACCATTGCAGTGCGTATTCCCATGAAAAATTTATCTGTTACTCACATTTTCCAGAATTCGCAATCGTGACTTCCAATTTTGCGGACGCGAATTTAAGTAACTGTCTTATATTTATGTGATTTGATTGCTAATATTTCCAACCCTTCATTTAATCAATTTTTAGTCGTTTGTTACTGTTTTCACACCCCTTGAAGCCTATAAATACCCCCTTCAATAGTGATTTTCTCACAACTACTCGAAATCACTTCTACTTCTTAAATCATTCTCAATTTTGTTCCAAAAATTTCTTCATTTACTTTCATGGCTCCCAAGAAGTTCTCAAAGGCCGACAAGGGCAAAACAGTGGCTCAACCCTCTGCTTTTCCTACCTTACACCTCATGAAGGGCATCACGAAGGAAGAGAAAGATCGCTACAAGGCCAACTCCTCTAAGGTGATCGTCCCCAACAAGATTCCCTCCACTTTTATGCTGGAGACCTTGGGTCTCAACAATGAAATTCATGCGTTTCTGTCCAACCTTGGATGGAACGAATTCATCTTCTGCGATGAGCCCGGGTATGAAGAGGTGGTACGAGAATTTATGTGCACGGTGTAATTGAGCTGCAAAGTCGACTCAAGAGCAGGATAGTACGGGTTAGTATTTCGATGCTTTGGCGATCCTTATTTCATAACCTTCGACCAATTATCGTCCCTTTTTAATTTCCAAGTCGGAGAACACATACCTTTTACAATCTCTGCACTTGATGTGATCTACTCTGAATTTTGGTCGAAGATATCCATTGAGACAAAATGCGACCCCATTCTTCCCTTTCCAAACATATAAAAACCCTACCCTTATGGATCCTTCATTGGATCATCACCTTTTTAATCAATGCGAGGGGTGATGGAAATGAGAAGATTTCTCAAAAGGACTTGGCATTCTTATTTTGCCTTGTCAAAAACAAACCCATCCAGACTGGCCGCTAGCTTGTGGATCAACTAATCCACATGAGCACTAAGCCAAAGAGCCAGTTTTTGCTTCCTTCTCACGTCACTGCCATCTACCGGTTTGTGGGAGCTCTAAGTGAGGATAATGAGTAATTCCTCACCAAGAAGCTCCTTCCATCATAGAACTTCCTCGACCTCACATATTTGGACAACGCCAAGGCCATCCATCCCGAATCTTACATCTATACCCTTGATGCGGTAGGGGCAAAGAAAGTAGAGTCCTCTCAAGTTTCCAAAAGAAAGAGGCTCCAACTTGATGAAGGAACAACTCAAGTCCCTCCTTCTCCTCCTCAACCCAAAGGAAAGACCAAGTTATCTCTTGCCTCCTTAGATCGTAAACTAGATAAAATGATGCGGATGATGAAGCGAAGGCTACTCTTCCTTTCCCATCTCCACAGCGATATGGTGGATCTACAAAAGAAACTTGGAGTTCCTCCATGTCATCTTCCGAACTTCACGGACTTTGAAGATACAAAAGATGGAGAAGACGATGCAGACGATGTTGAAGATGAAGATGAAGTCAAGGGAACTGCTCCTGCTCAAGTGGAAGACACCTCTAGTGATGAGTCTTCTACTTTCTAGTTTAGGAATCTCTTTGTACTTTCTTTTTGTTTGTTTAAAAGTTTGTGATCCGACAATTATAAATAAATAAAAAGTGTTTTCTTTGTTATATTGTGATCTTATGTGATTGCTTTTTATTTTTACTTTTGCTCCTTCCTATTACTTATGCATGAGTTTTACTTTCTCCTTTATTCCTCCTCTTTTTGATCTTGCCAAAGGGGGAGAGAGAGTGTGTATGACCTAAGCCTAAAGGGAAAAACATCTAAGTCTCAAAAATTATAACATAAGTTGAGGGGGAGCATCATACTTATTGTTTCTTAGAATCACTATGTTCGAATGAATAATATACTTAGCAAATTTTTGTCCTAAGTATCTATTAAGAATCTTTACCTTCAATCCAACTTCATTTTTTTATGAATTATTATTACTAAGGGTCAATCTAAGTTGTCAAAATCAAAAAGGGGGAGATTGTTGGACTAGGATAGTTAATCTAAGTTTTGGACCTCTTTTGATCTTGACAGGGGAGATTGATCATGTCTAATATTTCAAATAAGTGTTATTTTGTAACCTTTAGTGTTTATCTAAAGTTGGAAGTTGGATGAAGCATAAAATTTCTCAAGTATGAAATATGACTTCTAAATCGCGACTGCTACCTTCTCTTCACGACTGCGATATGTGAAGAAGCAATGATTGAAAGCAGACAGGAAAAATCACGGAGCCATTATCGACTGTGATTCATCCAAATGACAGAGTCTAAAATTGACAGACGAAATCGCGGTGTGTGTCACACCCTAGTCGCGACCGCGAATTTCAAAGTGACTCAAAAGGGAAGCAAGTCCACAGTCACAGCATGACACGTGTTCCAGCAGACCGTTGGAAGTCAAAATTCATGAAGGCATCTTGTTGGTAGTGACTACGAACTATGAAGAAGAAGATAACCATTTTTGGCAGACGAATTCATGTCCTATGTCGCGTCCTGTACAAGTAATTGAAATTCAAAACATGGATGAATTGCAAGCATTACAAGCTCATGTATCTTTTCTATTAAGTAATTAAGTTCTATTAATTATAATATGATGTCCCTTCCTTTCTTATAAGGTGCATGTGAATTTTGTGGGGAAAATGGCCATAAGAGCATAAATTGTTAAGTGGGGGATCCATTCACATAAGAGAAAGTGAATTTTATAGGAAACTTCAATTGTCGACCTAATAACCTTTACTCTAATCCTAATTGGTGCAATCATCCAAAATTCTTTTAGTCTAATAATAATGTCTTAAACCCTAAAACTTAAGATGCACATGGTTTTCTACCCCCACCACCAAATTATCAATCTCAAAGAAAGGAAATCAAAATTAAAAAGCCTTATAGAAAAATTCATTACCAAAATCGATGCTAAACTTGATCATTAAGATGAGATGATAAAAAAGCTTGAAGCCAAATTAGACCTTATCACTAAAAAACATTCCTCTTTTATCCTCAATCTTGAGATCCAAGTAAGCTGCATAGCCAATGCCTTAAGTTCTAGATCCCAAGACACTTTACCAAGTAATTTTGATGCCAATTTGAAAGATCAAATTAAAGCCATAACCTTAAGGAGTGAAAAGGAGCTAAATTTAAGAGTGGAGGAATAAAAAAAGAAAGAAATAAGGAACAACAAGTATAAAAGCCTATAAAAGAGGACAAGCCAAAGGAGAAAGTCAAACCATATGTACCTCATGTTCCCTTTCCATTAAGGCTTAAGTAGCATGAAATGGACAAACAATTTGCGAAGTTCTTATAGATGCTTAGTAATGGCAAATGGGGCAAGGTAGGGCAAGGGCAAGGGGCTATATGTTAGTTATTTACCCTAGGCCAATTCTTATAATAGATATTTTCTTAATAATGTCATGGTTGCAATTTTATTAAATATTTCTTTTACGACTAAATGATAAATTTCATGAATAGTTAATTCTACCCAATGTCATTAAGTATGTGACTTAATAGTAAAACCTTTTGATGTAAAGAATTCTATTCTAAACTGTCCCTAGTTGGTCATTATTATTGGGATAATAATGAATGAAGATTAATATGTTTGATTGATGACTATGTTATACTAATCATGAATATGTGTTATTAAGTCAAACATATAGATACATGTTTAAGAAACATTGCATTGGATTGATATGGTATGAGAATACCTTATGGATTAATAGTCATAAATGATTCTTATATAATAGCATTAACTTAATCCTTTGATCTGAAAATCACCATAGATTCAAATATGATGAACTTCATGTTTTGAAATAGTCCAACATTATCTTTAACTAGATGATCATATAACTACTACTGGATATGGAGTAAATCATATAGATTAATATGAGTAATTAAGAAGGAATTTGTCCCACATATATTTGTGAGGGATATATTTTTTGGCCTCTCGATAAGTTAGACTTAAGAGATTATATGGCCATTCAGTAATGAATTGATAAATGCTATTAATGTCATTTTACATCAATCTACTTAGAGATTGAGAAAGAATTGAAATATATAAGGATGACATGATCCATGCGTTATGTTTTATTGAGATATAATATGATAAAAGGATTATAATACTACTTGTAAAATAGGTTAGGTCATATCATTAACCTTCACATAATTTGGGCAGTCATAATGTCTTGCTATGGCCACTTATGACTAGTGAGCCAAAATAGGTTTTAGGCCATTGTCAACATTATGTGAACCTATAAAGTCACACACATAGAATAGACCTAAAATTAAAAATTGGGTTTTACTTCACTCTATATTTATAATTAAGATAATTAAAGATATTGTGTAAATTGTTTTAGATATCTATTTCATTTTAAAAGGTTAAAAATGAAATAGGATAATTTATCTATATTTTTAAGATACAAAATAGGCGTATATATCTTAATGGTTAAGATATATATGCACATTTTAAGATTTTCTAAAATACATAGTGCATACACATTTTCAAAAATTGTTTTTAGAGAGAAAAACCCTATTGCTAGCACACAACCCTTTTTGAAAAGAGCCTATTTGTGCGAATACTTACAAAGGGCGATTATCCTTTGGTGACACCTTGATCGAACTTCAAGCTCAAGGTAGGGTGTTAGTAAACCCCCTCTCGGCCTTCTAATAGATCTGACACCTTTCGCATAGATTGGTAAGATTCACATCATTTTCTTTTGATATAATCAATTGCATGGATCCTTAGTAGGGTTCCACATATAAAATTTTGTTGTTTTCACTATACATGTTCTATAAAACCCAACACTATCCCCCATCCCTGCTTCCACGAGGTACTTTTCTTTTAAATTTTTCAATTACTTTCAACTTATTTTTTAAAAAAATATAATTTATTACATTATCAAATAAAAATATTCTATGCTATAAATTAATAAATATACAAAAATATATAATTATACACAAAATATTTATATATACATCTAATAAATATAAAATATACATCTAATAAATAAAAAAATTTATAAAAAAATACATGTAATTTTTTCGAGTTCCCACGGGATCTACTTCAAGGGTCCCTGTAGGGACCACTGGGGTGGGGAGGTGTAAACCCCACTCCTACCTTATGGGGGAGAATAGACAGGGATTCCCCATCCTATTGGGATAGATTCCTGCGGGGAGTGGGGAATCATCTTCCCATTGCCATCCTTAAAGATGCTAAAGAAGATCCAAATCAACATAACTATTAAAAAAGCACTCTCCCAAATTTTGAAATATTCAAAGTTCATAAAGGATGTCCTATCAAAGAAAAGAGCCTTAAAAGAATGTGAAAGAGTTACATTAACCAAAGAACATAGTGCCATCTTCCTTAATAAATTACCTCTAAAAAATGAAGACCGAAGGAGTTTCATTTCTTTTCATAAAGCTCTTTGTGATTTCAGCTCTAGTATTAATCAATGCCCTTGTCTTTGTTTAAAGAGTAGGTATTAGTGAGATAAGGCTATCAAGGATTTCCCTACAACTAGTTAATCACTCCATTAAATATCCTAAGGGAATAGTTGAAGATGTGCTCTATTTCTTACATGTTAGTGATAAAGAAGTCATGTTCAACATGTTCAAATCCATCAAGAAGCCCATGGAGGATGAAAATGCTTAAAGATCAACATAATAGAAAAATGTCCATAAGAGATCTCTCAAGCAAAAAAAGAAAATCCTAAATTTGAAAAGGTGCCATGGTAAGAGTTGAAAAATAAGAGATAATAAGCACTTATGAGGTAAGTACTCCTACTCTTGAGGTATGTGATATTCCTTCTTTTTCTCTTATTAAACCTTTGGATTATGAGAAATACCTTGAGTTAACTCCTCCCTTCATTCTTAAACTTTCTCAACTTGAATCAAACATTTCTCATCTTAGATATGCTTTCCTAGGAAAAGATAACACTTAGCTTGTTATTATGTTTAACGAACTCAAATAAAAATAAGAGGAGAAATTACTAAGAGTATTAAGAATAAAAGGGGAAATTACTAAGAGTATTAAGAAATAGGATTAGAGCCTTGGGTTGGATTATAGCAGACATTATAGAGATTAGTCCTACATTATACATGCATAAAATACTAATGGAAGACAATCATAAAACCACAGTAGAACACTAAAGATGGCTTAATCCTAACATGAAAAAGGTAGTTAGAAAAAAATGGTTAAATTATTAAATGCAAAGATCATCTAGCCCATCTCGTATAATTCTTAGGTTAATTTGGTTCAAGTAAGAGGAGGGAGTGATTGCCATAAAAAATGAAAACAATAAACTTATTCCCCTTAGGACCATGAAGGGTGTAGAGTGTGGATTGATTATAGGAAATTAAATGCATCAACTCACAAGGGCCATTTTCCATTACTTTTTATTGATCAAATGTTAGAAAGACTTGTATGACATAAATATTGTTGCTTTTTAGATGGATACTCAGACTATTATCAAATCTAAATAACATTAGAGGATTAAGAGAAGACAACCTTTACATGCCATTACGGTACCTTTGCCTATCATTATATGTTGTTTGGATTATGCAATGCACCGACCACCTTTCAAAGATGTATGATAGCCATATTCTCTGAGATGGTGAAGAAAAAAATTGAAATATTTATTGATGATTTCTTTATTTTTATTGATTCATTTAATAATTGTTTGGCTAACCTTGATAGGGTCTTACAAAGATGAGAAGAGATAAATCTAGTACTTAATTAGGAGAATTGCCACTTTATAGTCCATGAAGATATAGTCCTTGGCCATAAAATCTTATCCAAATGAACTAAAGTGGATCGAGCTAAAATTGAAGTCATAAACAAAATGCCTCCTCCAACATCCATCAAAGGCCTTAGGAGTTTCCTTGGCCATGCAGGATTTTATAAGTGTTTCATAAAGGATTTTTCTATATTTTTTAAAACCCCTTTGTGATCTTCTAGCTAAAGATATTCCTTTTTACTTTTCTAATAAATGTTTACATGCTTTCAATAGGTTAAAAAGGAGCTAACTTCTACCTCAATCATGACTAAGCTGGATTAGTCTTTATCATTTGAGTTAATGCGTAATGCTAGTGACTTTGTCATAGGAGTTATTTTGTGACAATGCAAGGATAAGAAGCTTCATGTCAATTATTGTGCTAGCCAAAGCTAACAATGCATAAATCAACTATGCCATAATGGAAAAACAACTCTTGGTTATAATCTTTACTTTTGATAAATTTAGATCCCATTTGCTTGGCTGTAAAGTTATTATTTATACTAACCATGTAACCATACACTACTTGCTTGCCAAGAAGGATGCCAAACCAAGGCTCATAAGATGGGTGCTCTTCCTTTAAGAATTCGTTTTGGAGACTAGAGACAAAAAGGGATCCAAGAACCTAATGGTTGATCATCTCTTTTGATTAAAGCATATTCAAGAAGAAAAGATAAGTACTCCTATCATTGAATCTTTTTCAGATGAACAACCTTTCTTTTTAAGGGTCTCCACACATCATGCTATGTAGACTTTGTTAATTATTTGGTAAGTGGTATCATTCCCTATGATTTCAATTTTCATAAAAAAAAAAAGTTTCTTCATGATGTCAAATCTTATTTTTAGGAAGTACCTTTCTTGTTTAAAATCTTAAGCATTACAACATTGGGATCAATATTTTCTCTTTTTTTGGATGATGACAAAATATTGATGCCTAAGATAAATGCAAATATAGGTATTAGAAACATTTCCTCCCCCTTTTCGAAATCATACAAAAATAGGTTTTAATGCATTAAATAATAACTTAAAATCATCCCTTTAAAAATAAATCACATTCGCCTTTTTTTTTTTTTGAAAAACTATAATCTCTCCCTATTCATAATTTTTTATTTTTAGAATAAAACCAAAGGGACTTTAAAAAAACATTAGGGTTAAAACATGATGCCACTTGCTTAGTTATTTACTACATGTTGTACTTCTATAGATACCAATTATTGCTCATCATGCACCTTGGATGTTTGCTAGGATGGTCATGGCCTAAATCTAAGGGCCAAATTGGTCTTAAGGCTCTAAGAAGGCTTAAGGCCATAAGGTATCGTAACAAGTTTAATCTTATGCAATTATCTAAGTTATTGATTCAATTGATTTAATTAAGTATATTATGTAAATTAAGAAGATTTTATTAATTTTAAGAGCTTAAAGTTAATTTATGAGAAATGATTTATGTTATGAGAAATAATTAATTAAAGATGATTTATTATTTAATTTAAGTAAATTCAATATTAATTTATTTAAGTGAAGATATTATATTTATGATTTAGATAATTAATTTAATTTAAGTTAATTTATGTATTTTATGAAAATCAATTTAATTATGGGTAGAAAAATTTTAATTTTAAAGAATTTAAATGTTTTGTATGGTACATATTTTAATTATGGGAATTTTGATTATTATTATTGTAAAAGAAAAGTAAAAAACAAAAAATAAGAAAAATTAAAAAAAAAAAAACTAAGATAAATTTTAGCCACAAGCCAATACTAGGGAAAAGAAAGGAAAGTGGGTACACTGGACTAAAGAGAGAGAGAGAGAGAGAGAGAGAGAGAGAGAGCAATAGGCATGCACCGCTTGGCACAAGTACACCTAATCAATCAAAACTACCAAAATGGCATCATTTTGAATCCTAAGGGGCATAATTTTATTTTAGCCATAACTTTTCAACTAGAGCTCTTTTTTGGTTATTCAAGTTTCTATGAAAAGCTCTCTTCACAAGCTTTCATCAACACTTGATTCGTATAAAAAGGAGGTTGGATAATGATGCAATAATAAGTTAAAATTTGATTAAGTTTTAGTCTTTTATCAATTTCGAACAAATGATAGCTCATATCATGACACATCAATTTCTATGAACTACTAGTAAAAAGATCTATAGGATGGTTTTGACTATTTTTTCAAGGATCACTATAACAACTCCGACCATGACGTGTAGTGGTCTGGTATTAGCCCGACAGGCTTGAATAGTAATTGATGCTAGAAAAAACCTATTATTTGCCTCGAAAACAATGGTTTAAGTTTCATGAATTTTGCAGGAGTTGGTAAGATTTTACAAACTTTTAATAATTATTAATTTGGTCCTAAAATGTAAAATTGATGTTTATGTGAATTTAAATGCTAAGAAATGATATATATGGATTTAGAATAATTTTAAGTGAATTATTGATGGAGGAATTAAAGCTAATTGAATGTAATTTGAGGTTAGTTGCATTTTTGGACTAAATTGAAAGAATATGAAAAGTTTGAGGATATTTATGAAATTAAGGATTTTAATGAAATTATGAACATAATTTACGTTATTATAATGAAATGAAAGGATGCTCATTGAGGTCATGTATGTAATTGACAGAGTAAATTGATAACTAAAGAAAGTTTGAGGACTTAAAAGCATTAAGATATCTAATATGAAATTAATGATAGTTATGCATATACATAATTGTTAAATATTGAATTATGAGATCCTATATAGACTATGGATGTAAATGATTAGAGTTATGTATATAAATGTAGCTTTTGTACTAAATTATAAGTTTAAAAAAGTTTAGATTTAATGTCCTTATGAGCCTTATTGTAGTTTAATTTATATGCAAAACATGTTCTATGGATGAGTTCAGAAAACTCTCTATTTCTTTAGTATTTTTATTATATTAATATAGATCTATTTATATGTTTTGGTGTGTGTAAAACTAAGGATCAAATATAGAGAAAGACATGTAATTAAGGACTAGCAATACTAGCTAAGAAGTTTTATTATGGTTTTTAATGTCCATTGCATATATGCATCACAGTTTTGTATATAAGCTAAAGTATGCCAAACTATTTTATATAAAATTCATATACATTTTTTGAAATGAAATGATATGCCATGACATAAATTTTGTATAAATGTCGTGTGATAGTAAGGATAGGTCAGGGATGAAATGAGAATCTAAAGATTCATAACTAGTAATGCAAGGATTGAGACCTATATGATATTAATGATATGTTATGCACATATGACATAATGGTAAAGGAAACTCCTTCGTGCAAGAGATAAATAAAAGAATACAGTGGGTGAGGCAACTCCCTCAAGAACGCATAATTGGAGATGCAACTCCTCTGTATGAGAAATATAAGTAAATCAAGTGAGGATTCCCATAGATTTGACTATCTATATGTATAATGTTATGTTATGTGAATGTTGTATATAGATGATGTGACATGTAATTAAAGATGTATTCATATAAAGGCATGTGCGCGTGCATATAAATATATAAAATCGCTCATTGAGTTTCATACAAGAAATTCAATCCCTTTCCAAACACATATTATTTTGTAGGTTAGATTAAAGGAGATGTCAACATGAACATGAGCTAGAAGACTTGAGTTAAGCATTATGTATATGTATGAGATCTAGAGCGATTACTAGGGTTGTGCTTAAATTAATAGAATTTTGCTTGCAACTCTTACCTTTTATCGATCATCAAGGGATTGAGAGTATAAAGGTCATACATTGGTAATAATTTCTACTCATGGTACATAAATTGGATTAACGGTGGATCCTTGAGGCCTCACACAAGATAGAAGCCCCTTTTTCATAATTATGGTTGATAAGGGACCAACGTGGGTCAATACATTGGTATCATCCTTAATTGGAATATGAAGTCATCACCATTTAACTTTGATTAGGACAAGAATCCAGGCAAGGACAATGTATAAGCCTACCTAAATCATTTAAAAGGCCCAATATGTCTTCATCTCATCAGAGATCGGGTTCGTGAATTGGGCACAACTTGGGTAAGAGGTTAACACGTCTAATCCACCCAGATTTAGGGATTCAACATTTGAGTATCTTTGGTTCACATTTTACCCTTTTAGCCTTGCTATTAGTTAATCCGATTATCGATCCTAAATATATTTCTAGTGCATCTCAATTAAGCATATCATCATCAAGGCATTATGAACATTCTCATGGGGAGGGGTTTACAACTAAGTTATTAAAAGGAGTTCATAACTAATCAATAATCTCAAACATGCACAACCAAAGTCACCATGCACACATATGACCATTTACACATGAAAAGCCAAACAAGTTAGTTGCCACCAAGAAGATAAAATAAAAAAGTAAAAACATAATGAAATGCACCTAAGCAAGGATTTGACCAAATCTCATCCAAGTCAAGGTGACCTAATCATGTTTCTAAATCTAAGATCAACAGAATCCTAACATTTCATGAACATAAGAGATGATGAGAATAACAAATAAAACATATATATATGATCATGAATAATGGAACATAAAATGAATATGACATGTAAGTGCATTTGGAGGATGTTAGCGACCTTAGGGAAGTCATTGAATTATCACATGAAGATCCTAAAATGGTTGACTCTTCACTCTAAAATTGCTCAAAAGTGCTAAGACATCTTTATAGGCACCATTAATTCCTTAACTTGCAGACTGGCCTATTTAAGATCCTCAAAATTTCTTATTGACTTATACTTAATTATGGTGCCTATTCCTGGTAATGCCCCTTTTACAATCACCCTAACTTGCTCCATTTTTATGGGCTTAGTAGTTGCTTTAGAAGCTAATTTCTCCCATCTCCTTATATAGTCGTTAAAGCTTTCATAATCTTTTGCTTTAACGACTATAAATTTTACAAAGTGACTTCAAAGGATAAGTTACATGCATAGTGCTTCTTGAAGGCTTTAGTAAACTCCTTCCAACTTTTTTTAATTATCTTAGGTAGGTTGTAATGCCATGTCTTTATAGACCTTTCTAATGATAATCTAAATAACTTAAGCATGACATTATTGGGACCCCAAATGTATTCATTATCAACACATACGAGTGGATGTGTTTAGTAGCATCTTGAGTTCTAGTAAACTTGAAAAGTTTGAGTATTCAAAAGTTTGCAAATAGCTTTTCAAGCTAATGAGCAATCAATTCCTTGATGTTTATTCTTCTTTCTAGACCCTTAGAACCTAAAGTCTTTTATATTTTCTCCAACTGCTTAGCAAGGTCATCAAACCTTGTACTCTCCTTCTCACTTTCCATAAGTTTATCAAGGGTAATAGTAGTACTTCCTATTTCCTTTTCCATCTTCCTTTCATGATACTCTTTCATCCCAAATAGATCATCATCAATCGCCTTTAGTTGAGATGCCTCTATAAATGTCGTTTCCTTATTTGTTCTATTAGCAGAGGTTTTCTTCCTTTTTTAGAATCTTGTTAAGATGTTTGTTCACCTCCTTAGTGATACTCTCCTTTATCTTTTGATTAAAGTTGACCATCATCTTTTCTAAAAATTTCATCGATATGGTAGGCTCCATGAGTGATTTAATCCTTTGGATCAAACTTAGCATCTTACTTTTTCTAGCAAGTCAGTTACCCCTTCTTTTCCATGAGGTTTTGAATAGACCTATGATGGTTGTAAGACAAAGGTTATTAGTATGATGCATGTATAAATAACAAATGTATGTATGTCTAAAATGCACACAGTTATTTGCAAAAGATCCTTCTAACCTTATTTCTCCTACAAACAAAGTCTAGAGGCTCTTTCCTTGAAGGAGCCTCATTCTTCCACCAACAAGGGGTAGAGAATGCGCGCAGTCACCTTGGACCAAGGAAGGGTCAAAGTCCTAAGAGAACACAAACATAAAGGGAACTAAAAGCATACGAAGAAGGAATTTATAAGGAGAAAACTCTTTACATTACTTGAAAGAGGAATATGTACAAGGAAATAGAAGATCTCTTCTATAAGGAGAGTGGGATGTACATGGAAATCCTTTACATAGTGGGTAAAGGGTACACAAATATTTATATGAGGGAATAATTACATTAAGAGGAATGGGATAAAATTGTATTTACAATGTGGGAATACCTAATCATGTTCCTTGAGAGTCCTTAACCCTTTCCTTAAAGAAGAAATGCAAACAAGTGGGTGCCCTACTCTAAGGTCTTATTGGCTCTTACATGCACATATTAGTTATAAGGGTTTGTTGAAGTTGATGGCTCCCACAAGCTTAGGGGTGGTTATAGTAATCTCCTATTCATTATACCAAAAGGTACTAAACTTGTGAATGATGAACCCTCCTCAGCATCTCCTAAGCCCGAATAAAGCTTAAGTCTCAAGTTTAGAGAACCAATTAATTTGTCTAAGGGTAGATCTAGTACATGTGGTAAAGTGTGAAGGCTACATGAATGCAAATGATTTAACTAATAACAAAGTTAAAGTGACAAAGTTAACTAGAGATTGAACACAAAGTCAATTTTGAGTTCCCAAGGGAGATGCCACTATGAGTTCCTCAAGGGTTTCACGGTTACGCTTGAACAAGTGGTATCTTGCTTATAACTCCATCCTTTTATCGACCAAATGGGGTCGAAAGGATGAGAGTTTTACATTGGTAAGAACCTTAAAAAGTGGCATGTGATTAGATTAACATGGGATACCTTAGGCTTCCTATAAGTTCAAAGCCCATTTTCTAAATGGTGGTCAATAGGGGACCAAAATGAGACGATACATTAGTATCATCCCTAGAAAAGTGTGGAGTCACCACCTGACTTTGGTTAGGACAAGAATTCAGGCAAGGCTAAGTCTGAACCTAAGCTAAGTCAAGTAGAAAGCCCATTTTGTCTTAACCCCATCAGAGATTGGGTCTAGACATTGGGTATGGCTTAGGGAAGAGTTTAGGAACCCCTAAACCATCTCAATATTAGGATCGACACCTAGTCAATCATGCCAAATCATTAATTTCAAGGGGAGGGAGGGATCTTGCATCATGGCAAAGGTAAAACATACATATCCATCAATCATTATCATGCATAATCAATAGTCATAAAGTAATGGTCATCAAGAAGATCATTTATGGTATAAGTAAAATAAGCACCTACACCCAAAAAAAACACACATGTTAGTAACTAATTATAAAACAAGTAAAAGAAAACAAAATTAATGAACAAAGTTCATGTTTACCACTTGACCACATCTCTAATGTTAAGAGACCTAAGGATGTTTCTAAGTCTATAATGTGAACATCTCCACTTCACATGATCTAAACAATACAATAGCATCAAATAAACATAAATGCATGAATCATGAAACATGAAGAATCATAAATATGAAATGCATACACATTGGGAGATCTTGATGCCCTAAGTCTAAATCATTACAAAAATGGGTCCTAGGTTTATTAAACCCTCTTCCTTATTGCTCTCAAAGAGCATGGCATCCACAAACATAACTAACAACTAAAAAGGTTAGGATGTTAATCATAAAAAAAGAAGTCTTAAGGTGAAAACATATGCATAGTAACATACTTAGAAATGTAACCAAAGTGCAAACAATCATAATATGACATTCAAGGTCTTAGAAGTGATCATCCTCACTTGATCACTGCTAAAATGGGATCAAAATAAACCTTGAATGTCACATTAAGCATAAAATAGAAAAACATAAAGTATTAAAACATAATGAGCAATAAAAACAACTTTAAACTCATTCAAGATTCCAGTTTCTAGGTAAATGAGGATCTTAGGCCATGAGGCCTTCTCCTATCTTGTAAATGGAGCCCTCCAACATCTTATAAAATAGTTTAAAAGAGAAAGAGTTTAGTTAATGAAAAAGTAAGATTTTAGTTCTATTCCACGTGTAAAAGTAGGTTATACATACCATTTTAAGGTTTGTACAACCTACTACGATGGCTATATAGACTACATGACGTATGTATAACACTCATCTACTAGATTTTTAAAAATAAAAAAAGAAAATAGAAAGCAAGGAAGAAGAAGAAATGGAAGGGCCTTTTGGATGCTTTTGGCTATTCTTTTACCCTTAGAGGCCTATAAGTTTGATTTTTTTCCTTCAAGAATGTAATGGGATATGTAAAATGATGTCTCAAAACCTTAAGAATTACCTTGCTTCTTAGGTGTAATGGATGAGGTGTTTGATTTATGGAGATTTAGGGTTTAAGAGTCACAATTTCAGTAAAAGTGTTGTCTAAGCCTTTTTTTTTCCTTTTCAAATAATAGGGCATTTATAATGGAAGAAGGGTGTACAAAAGCCTAAATTGGTTTTGGTTGCATCAAGGTTATGTCCAATCATTAAGGAGACCATGAAAGTTCTAGAATTAAAATTTGTAAGTGGGCTATACTGCCAAGGTTAAGGTAGTACAAACTTTAAGCTTGGTTTTACCAATATAGGGTTTAAGGGCGACCAGTTCTAGAATCTTCCAAGGTTTAAGGTGTAAGACATAGTTGTAAAGCTAAGTATAGGGTTGTACAACCATGCTTAGTATGTTGTACAACCATAAAATTTTAGGTTAGCAGTCTTAGGCTTTTGGTTTTACGGGCTTGAGTTGCTCCAAGTTTTCCTAAAGCCTTGCTCTTCTTTCTTTATAATTTCCCTTGTATTATGGGGAATAATTTTAGTGATTTTCATCATTAAGCTTGCATTTTGAGGCATAAAATCTAATGCTCACACTAGGGTTGTAGATTGATCTTGTTTAACTCTTATGATTATTTAATTTAAGTTCTTTCTATTTGATTCATTATTGTGTTAGCAATTGTTGTGAGCTAATTATTGATTAAAGGGCGCCCTTGATCATATTGAGTTTTATGAATCTACTATCTAGAGATGCTTTTCATGAAATGAAGCTTCAATGATTCCCTTAGTCTATTATGTGTTGACAGATCTTAATAGTTTATTGTTATCAATTAGATCTTGTTTTTTTTTATTTATAATAACATGATGTTTAACTATTTTGTTAAAAGACCTTTAGTTTCACGTATTTTTTTGTATATTAATTGATATTTGAGGGAGATTAACTAATCACTTAAGTGATCCGATAGTAACACTAGATGAATGAATCAATTGAATGGAAGATTAGAAGCCATAAGTAGTTAATAAGTGAAGTTAAACCCTTAACTAACTTCTTTTATTAATTGTTTTCTTTACAAATACTTTGTTTATAGCTTATTTAGATTTACTTTTTAGTTTAAACCATTTTGCAAATAGGTTTTTTAGATAATAAAAGGAATATAAAGCTTAGTACTTATTATTCGATCCTCATGAATGGTATTTAGAGAATCAAATTTAAAAGAGTAATTAAACTAGGGAAATTCAAAATAAATAAACTATGAAAATTTAAAGACTAGAAAAAAAATAGAAGGAAATCAATGAATAATTAAAGTTGCAACAATCTAATTTAAAGAGTTAAGACTATTAGTCCACCTAACCATTCTAATGAATTTCAATTTGTTAAATTCAACCACAATAATTTATTATGTTTATAAGCTTAGATTTCTCCTAAAATTGCTTAATATTCCCTCCTAAGATATATTAATCCAACTTCTATCAAGTAATCTTAAATCCCTTTATAAAGTTCTTAAGATAGAAGATGCATTAAACTCTATGAAAAACTTGTAAAAGCAAATGAATCATGTATGTATATTCCTCTATATCATTCAATTCACACTATGAATTATTTGATCAATTATGCAAAAATCCTTTCCCAATTCACTCACATAAAATAAATCAATCAAGACATGGTCAATCTCTCAATAGGATTAACCACAATAATTCATAAACAATATAAAAATAAAAATGTTTTATTAAAGGCTCTCCATAACCTTAGTTACAAGAAAATTAGTCTATGAAGAAAGAAAGAAAATTAGAAAGAAAAAGAAAAACTCATGGGTTAGTAATGGAAGAAGAGAATGTCTTCAATTGAGGTTGGTTGCTCTCTTCACCCTTTGTAAATCATGTTCTCCCCTCTCGATCTAAGAGACAAACTCTTATTTATAACACAAAAATATCTCTCTAAAAAATCTTTCCTAAAAATTTGAGAAATTGGCTTCCTAAATAGTTTTAGAAAATATATAAAAAAAAAAAATCTAAATCTATGGTAAATTTTCTAAGTCAAATCTTTAAAATAAGATAAGATCTTATATGAAAATCAGACAAAAAATTAGCTCATTGCTCTTCTAAATTCATCAACTTTAGATTGATAAGCCACACCCACGGTTTATCACTGCAAATCTTCTGCTGCAAACTGCACTTCACTTTTTTTGCTCCAAAATTGAAGAATCCTGTAAATTGATATCTAATCTCTCCTTTTCAACTCTAATGTATATGAAATATCAAATTTAAATTTCTTAATATAAAATTCAATTAAAAATGAAAATTTAGTACAAAATAGGAGAAAATCACCATAATTAAAATATGTATTTTTATGCCTTATCAAATTTCTCCACACTTAAGATAATGTTTGTACTCAAGCATACCCTAACTCAAACTCAACAATCCTTTCATTTCTTCATCATTTAATATTTTAATTTGTCATCAAGCAATCTTGAATTACAAATCTGTAACAAACTTAAGTCAAATTGCAACAAAAGAAGTAAATATTTTATAAATGAACTTTTTAAAACAAAGATAAGTACTTTTATACCTTGTCAAATTCATTTAAAAACAAATGCAACAAGATTCAGATACCCTTTTAATGATTTTACCTAATACTCTCAAGGTGTCTAGGGTATCAATAAACTCTCAAGTCAAAACGAAGGATTATATTACCATAAGCTTGCCCATATATCATATCTCCACTACTTATTATGAATTCTATGCATAAAAAATCACAAGGGTTTAAAATGGATTATAATGGGGTTTGGGGTTAGGTTTTATAAAAAGGGAATTTTTGGTGAAAAATTATGAAAGAAATTAATCCAATTGGAATTATCTCGAACCCTTTTGAATTGCCCGTTAAATCAATTTTGTTTGCATAACTCCACAACTAGAGTAATCAAAACATTTTTCTTTTGCTTTCTTTCCCTTTTCATTATTTTCTAAATTGTTTTTAGCCTTTTTATGTGAAAGCAAATAGGGGTGATGAATGCCTCCAATTACTCAACATAAAAAATATTTAGAATGTTTTAGCATATTCATAAATTGACATTCATTTGATGCAAAGATAAACATTTGTAATGAATATCCTCGGTTACTAAACACCAACATAGAGGATTACAATTTTTATTATATTTTTTCTCTTTTTTATTTTTTTAATCTTTTTGCTCAAAAGTGGTTCTCATTCTCGTGTCAACTCAATTAAAATCCTTTAATAAACGGGTAAAAGAAAATTAAAAGGGTTCAAAGTAAAACTAATGTGGTGTGAACAAAAAAATGGTTAAGTCTCAACTTGGCTTTCCTAAGGAAGTAACATGAGGGTAGGCTTTTGATGGGCTTAAAGGGGTTAAGTTAGATATCCTTGTTATTTTTTAACATATGAACTCATTAATGTGGTCTCAAAACGTATAATAAGGCAAGTTCTAAAATATACAATCCAAGTTTGACAAACACTCAATAAGAACAAAATAGAGTAATAAAGAATAGAAGTCTCAAAAGCTTACAATTAAGGTTTACTTGTATTAAATCTTGCACATTTTTCATTTAAATTCATTGTCAAAGTGATGAAATACTTATCCTAGCAAAAAAAAAAATCATTTAATCATGCTTGCATCCTACCATGCAATTTTACCTCTAGCAAAAAAAAAAAAAAAAAAAAATCATATGATAATCCATAATCATTTAAAAACAAACACAAAAGGGCAACAATTTCAAAAAGAAAAATCTATCAAGGATAAACACATGTCAAAGTCAAAGCATCATCAAAACCTTTAATCCCTCCCACACACTTAAAACATACATTGTCAACAATGTAGCAAAAAGAAGTTCACCCAAAAAGAAAATAAATAAATAAATGAAAATTAAAGGGAAAAGGAACCTGCCCTGAATAGTGAGCTTTGATATGAGTGGAGCTCACGTGTAAAAAAGGGGGTTGGTGGGTCAATATGGTGTTTTCAAGAAAACTTATTTGAATAAGTTGTGGACACGCCATATGCTAACAAAGAAATAAACAAAAGTAAACAAAATAAAATATTTATGTCAATAAGTTGAGGGCACACCCTATGTTGAAGATTTAATGTGATAGGTTGTGGGCACATCTTATGCACACTAGCAAATAAAACATAAGAAAACAAAATAGAAGATTTAATGAGATAAGTTGGGGGCAAGACTTATGCTTGTTAGTGAATATTTTCATCTGGGTAACAAGTCATGGGCACTTCTTATCAAAAAGTGTTTGACTAATTTTTTTTTTTTGAGAATTAATTTTAGAATATACCTAAAAGATATCAAAGCAAAAAAAAAAAAATTAAAAAAGAATGAAAATCAAGAAAAATAAAATAAATTAATAACATTGTAAAATTAAAAATATTAGTTTGCCTCCCAACAAGTGCTTTTTTAAAATCACTAGCTTGACTTCTCTTCTCTTTTTTTTTTTTTTAAAAAAAAAAGCAAGGAATGAGTGGATTCAGATAAAATAGGTTGTTCATTAAACACCCTTTTCATCTTTTTTTCTTGGAGGCCTGTCAATTTAGATGAAACAATCATAGATAAGATTGAGTTTTCTCCCAATATATATTTAAATGAGAAGGTAAAGATTTAAGTTATAAAATTATAGGTATATCAATAGAGGGTTGCAATTGTTTGGTAGAAATTGGTTCCTCCAAAAATAAAAATTTCCTTTCTTTTAGCTTGATTCCTTCTTGATCCGATCCAAGTAATTGAATGCCTCCTCATGTTCTTCATATAAGACCTACGCATCATCACAAGAATGAAGAAAGATACTTTCTAAAAGGTCATCTAATTCAAATGCATTTACTTAATTTACACACACATTAATGCCATTAATGAAATTTATTTCATGTTTAATTGTGTCAGTATGTTTCATGGATTTGAACACATTAAACACTACTTCTTCATCGTTGATTCTAAGAGTAAGTATACATTTGTGTACATCAATCAAAGCATTACCCGTAGTAGGAAAACGTCTGCCAAGAATCAAAGTCATTGCTCGATCTTCCTCCATACCTAACACAATAACATTAAAAGGTCTAATAAATTTGTCCACCTTAACAAAAATATCCTATGCTATTCCCTTAGGATATTAAATACTTATATTAGCTTGTTACAAGATAATAGTATTAGGTGTCAATTCATGTAATCCAAGTATGGCATCAAGTTCACACAAACACCTATGTCACATAAAATATTTCTCAAATTCAGCATCTCCTATAGTGCAAGGGATAGAAAAACTCCCTAGATCTTTGAGTTTTAAGGGCAATTTATTTAAGAGAATTACTGAACACTCTTCATTAAGTTTCACCATCTCATGTTCTTCCCATCTCTTTTGTTGAAAATCACATCCTTCAAAAAATTAGCATAACGTGATAACTACAAATTTGCATCAAGAAGTGGAATATTAACATGTGCATTTTTAAAACATCTTTAAAAAATTTTCAAAATTTTTTATCCACATTAGCTTTTAAAACTTTGTTAGGGTAGGGAAGAGTAATTTTTTATTAGCATCTGAATTATATTTAGGTGTACTCCCTTTGGTTTCCATGGATTAGTCATCAACCTTGTCATGCTCCTTTTTCTTTTTTCTCACATTACCTCCAATTTGTCCAATTGTTCCTTCACCTCTTATAGCAACAACATTTACCTATTCTTTTGGATTCTTCTCGATATTGTTAGGGAACTGACCTTCTTATCTTTCTGACATCATGTTAACTAGCTATCCCATTTGTACTTCTAAGTTCCTAATAGATGTCTTAAGTTTGTGAAACCTCATTTCAATGCTAGTGACAAACTTAGTAATTAAATCCTTTAAATTTTCTTTATTTTATTGTAGTGGATATTGTTGTTAAAATTCAAGTGGTGTCTTTTGTTGATTGTTATTCTAAGAAAATTTGGATGACTCCTCCACCCTGAATTGTTTAATTTGAATAGAGATTGAAATTTGACTTGTCATCATGAGAAATAAAATTAGCACTTTCATGAGAAACAAAAGGATTTCTCATTTGGCCACACAAGTTACATGGATCAAAAGTTGAAACATTCATTACTGTAGTGCCCATTATCTAATTTTTTTTATTTAAAGAAGCAATTTGAGCAGATAAAGTAGTAAAAAAATCAACATTATGCACTCCATGTCCATTTCGATTAGCTCTATCATTATTTTATGAATAATTATTAGAAGTCATCTCCTTTACTAGCTCAAAAGTTTTATCGGGAGATTTTCTCATAACTGTACCACCTACAACTGCATCAGTAATTGAATCGTTAGATGAAGCAACACCATTATAATAAACTTGAATTTGGTGCCGAACTGGTATTCCATGGTGATGACACTTCCTAAGCATTTCCTTAAACATTATAAAAAAAATTTGAATTTGGTGCCAAACTGTATTCCATGATGATGACACTTCCTAAGCATTTCCTTAAATTGCTCCTAAGCCTCATATGATGATTCTCTGTTTAATTGAACAAAATTGATAATATCATTTATCAATTTAGTTGTTTTAAAGGGAGGAGAATACTTAGCCAAAAAATTTTCAGTCAAATCAGCCCACGTAATGGTACTACCTAAAACAAGTGAATTAAGCCAATCCTTAGCTTTTTCTCGTAATGAGAAAGGAAAAAGCCTAAGTCTAATAGCATCATCACTAACTCCATTATGCTTGAAGGTGTCACAGATCTCTAGAAAATTAACAATGTGTGCATTAGGATCATCACTTATTAGCTCACTAAATTGAATATTGGTTTGAATCATCTAGATGATCATTGGCTTGATTTTGAAGTTATTGGCTTGTATCGTCAGCTTGCTACCATTAGAAGTAGCTCTATCAATTATTGGACAAGCATAGTCTAAAAGAATTTGGTTGGCATTCGTTGGATCCACCATTCTAGTTTCAAGCTACTCTTGTTCTTTACCTTTGTTAGCCCTTCAAAGTGCATGAAAAGTTCTCTCTATTTCAGGATCAAATTCCACTAGTTCCTTACCATTAATGCGTGTCATGCACTAATCAACCTAAACAATTAAGAATTAAAAAATAGAAAAATCTAAATTAACCAAGATTAACAAATTCTAATATTATTTTAAGATTAAATCCTTGGCAACGACATCAAAAATTTGAATGATCCTAGCAAGTGCACTAGTTATCAAGTATAAAAGATATCGATTCCACAAGGATTTAACAAAATAAGGACTAAAACTATAGTTAACTTTTGATTATTTCGACAATGGAATTTAAAAGATTAATTAAACTATTAAAATTCAAAATAAATAAAACTATAAAAATTTAACAACTAAAAACAAATTAAAGGAAAGCAATGAATAATTAAAGATGCAGCAATCCAATTTAAAAGGATGAGACTATTGGTCCACCTAGTCATTCCAATAGATTTTAATTTATTAAATTCAATCAAGATAATTTTTTATTTTCATAAGCTAACATTTTTCCTAAAATTGCTTGATATTCCCTTCTAAGATATGTCAATCTTACTTCTAGCAAGTAACCTTAGATCCCTTTATAGAGTTCTCGAGATAGAAAACATATTAAAGTCTATAAAATCCTATAAAATCAGATGAATTACACACACACACACACACACATATATACACGCGCGCACACACATACACACACAAAATAATTATTTGATCAATTATACAAAATTCTTTTCCAATTCATTCACATAAAATAAAATTGATAAAGAGGTGGCCAATCTCTCAATAATATTAAACACAATAATTGATGGACAATATGAAAATAAAAATATCTTGGTTCAATAAAATAAAAATCAATACATTATTGTGATAAGACTTTCTATAGTTACAAGAAAATTGGTTCATGAAAAAAGAAGGAAAACTAAAAAGAAGAAAAGAAAAACTCATGGATTGGCAATGAAAGAATAGAATGTCTTCAATTAAGGTCAGTTGCTCTCTTCACCCTTTCCAAATCATGTTCTCCCCTTTCCATCCAACAAAAAATACTCCCATTTATAGCACAAAAATATCTCTCTAAAAATTCTCTCATAAAAATTAAAGAAATTGGCTTCCTAAATAGTTTTAGACAATATCAGAAGAAGATCTAAGTCTATCATAAATGTTTTAAGTTAAATCTCAAAAATAAGATGAGATGTTCTATGAAAATCAAGTTGAAAATTAGCTCTTTGCTCTTATTAATTCATTAGCCTCAGATTGGCAAGTTGTGTCCATGCTTTATCACTGCAAATATTCTACCGCAAACTACACTTCACCTCTTTTTGGTCCTAAGTTAAAGAATCTTGCAAATTGATGTCTAATCTCTTATGTTCAATTCTAATACACCTGACATATCAAATTTACATTTTTTAAATATAAAATTCAATAAAAATGAAACATTAAGCACAAAATAGGAGAAAATCACCATAATTAAAATATGCACTTTTATGCCTTATTAAAAATAATGATAGAGAATCATATAATCACAAAGACACTAAGGTTTTATAGAGGTTCAACATAAATTTGGCCTATATGATTTCCTCTAGATCAAGCTAAAGTGTTTCACTGTTAAATAGCTTGTAAGTACTATTTAAACCTTTACAAAAGTGAATTTACCTGACACCACTCCAGCCTTCCCAAGGTGGATTTACTAAGCAAGACCTAAAAGCCTTAATAAATAGTTTTTAGGGCCTATTTAAGCCTTCCTAAGATAGTTTGCAGGTACTATCTCAAACCTTTCACAAGAATATGGTTTTTAGAGGTTTTCCCATCTTAAGAGTATTCTCACACAAGTTTATAAGAATTGCATAATGAGATACTCTTAACACTCAAACACCTCTTTAAATGAATATAAAACTTCTTAATTGGCTTATGGAAGATTTGAGCTTGATATTATTGTTGTTGCTTTGTAAATATTCTTATTTCTTTAAGTAATAACTCTCAAAAGCACATGAGGAAAGTTGTGTTTAATTAATTGAACTAAAGTCACTTTCAAATACTCTTTTAGGCTCACAAATCTAAAGAAAGTGTATATTAATCTCTTAGAACATGTATATATTTATTATACTTTAGAATTTTGATCCTTATATAGTTATTAGGACAAAAACTAACTAGTACTTACATTTGAAAGTATGTTAAACCTATCAATATAATTATGAGAAACCTTATCACGTTATTGCATGAATAATGCTTTCAAAGTCTTCCTTTAATGCTTATTGAACATTATAGCAACGTCCTTTTCCACTATCATTAGGATGATCTAATGCTCACTAAAAAGTGATCCATGCCTATTATGACCTTCACAACAACCATTGGTGAGGGTCCATTTTACATAGCTCCATAACTTTATTAAGAAGGCCTTTTCCACCATTGTAGTTGTAGTCACATGGGATTATATATTTAATAGTTATTGATTATTTCTTCAATGTTTGTTGCCACTTAACCAATGTGCATAGCTTCTTTAGCATTATCTAGTAGGAATTCTTAATAGTCATTGAAAAATTTCCATCCCTTATTGTAAAAACAATTGTCATTGTGTTACTTCCATTATTCATTGGAGTCTCATCAAAAAGTAAGCTTCAATAATCATTTTCTATCCATAATTATTGTTTTCATCTCTATACTTGTCAAAACATTTATCCATCATTAGGACACATATAAGAGTTTGCCAATTCTAATGAGTTTTTTTTTTCATTATCATTAATGATCTTCGACTATCATTTTTATATATTAAATGATCATTGGCAATCCTTTGTCAAATACTTGATTTCAAGACTTGGATAAATGAATCCCACTTATCTATTAAGTTGGTAACCCTTCCAAAAACCTTCCTAAAATACTTAAGATGTAAAATGATGACTTATAAGATCAAACTTGAATGATTACACATAAGTTAGACAACTTAAGTATTTATTTGTAATCATTATGTTGGACTAGGTTGGTCAAATCTCACTTTTAATCTTGACAAAATAGATTGAAAAGCTCTAATGCATATGTTAAGTGTTGTTCTTGCAAAAAAGAATATAGGAATTAAGTGGGAAGTCGAATGAAAGTGAAAATTCTTCAAGTCTCAAAATAGTCCTTTACTTCATGCCCAATACTAGAGGATCATGACCAAGATCAAGCTTGCTACCACTATTTAGTGTGCCATGATTGTTATTTCTTAAAACAATAAGAACCAAAACCTCCAATTTGATTCGTGGTAAGAGTTACAAAGGGGACCACAACCACGACATTCACAAGACTTCAAAGTCATTCTAATGATCACTTGAGAAACCCGTAAAAGCAAGCCACATGTCCAAAGAGTCATTTGAAGATTTGAAGATCATGACCACGATCTCAAGTGCAACTGCGACTTGATTATAAGGTTGACCCATAATGGGCAATTTATTTCATGGTGCAGTTCGCGTTCCCCTATTCCAACACTACCTTGATTAGGACTATGACCCATATATTCATGATTGAAATGCTTACAAAGAAAAGATAATTCTAATGGCTAATTCTGAAATAACCAATGATCAAATGTTAAAGTGTCATTAGTTGTTAGACACATTTAAATGTCTCAAGTTTGAAAGAGGATTCTCAGCACGAAATGTAGTTAGCTACTATGATTATTAGTATTAATCTTGAATTTACTTTGATAAGCATTAATTACAGAATTGCCTATCAAGTCTTAGAGATTTGCTCATAGTTTTCTTTGTAAGGGCTCTCTAGTGGTTAAAAATGGCCATGAACAAAAGATAACCAACATTTATTATGGTCAAACTCTTGCAATTTGATTTCCTAGTCTTCTCTCTCAAATTTACTTGTGTACTTTATTTTTTAAGAGTATTGATTATTTGTAAAAGTTTAAATGTTAGCCTTAAACACTTAGGAATTAGTTTTAGAGTGAGCCTTTGATTAGTAAAACTCTTGTAAGGTTGTGTGTGAGCCTTAAACACAAGTGTAAAACTCTAAGTTGTGTGAGCTTGTAAAACATAAAAGTGAGTTAGTGAAATACCCAATTGGTGAATTAGGGATTAGACATAAGGGCTGGTTAACACCTAAGCCATTGTAAATCTTTTATGTTAATTTTCTTCCTCCCTTTCCTTAAACTTTTATTTATTTATGTTCCCTTTAAGTTTTAAATTTTCCACCAATTCAATCCCTTTCTTAGTGCATAAAGGCCAATAAGTGGTATCAAAGCAAAAGTCTCAAAACTAATCTTAATTGCTTGAAAAGAGATCATGGCAGATGAAAAGATTGACTCTCATCTTAAAGCCTCACTTTGATGGATCCAACTATGCTTATTGGAAGTATAAGTTAGAGATATACCTTGGTCTACCTTGATAGTGATGTTGTTAATATATGGGATATTGTATCAAAGATTGTATATGAAATTAAAGAATTACTTCCAATAGAATAATAGGTGAAAGCTCATAAAAAGGCAAGAAGAAAATAAGAAGGCAATGGGTATCATCTTAAGCTCTCTCTTAAGAGATGAGTGTGGAAGAGTGCAACATTGCTAAAGTGCTCATGGTATATGAAAAGCATTATAAAACTACTATAAAGGTATCGCACAAGAGACGTTAAAAAGAGTGCACATGTGTGAGTACTGATAAGTTGTGTTTTCGGGGATACACTCAAACAAGTAGAATCTTACTTGCGACTCCATTTTTGTACTAGTAAATGGGGGATTGAAAGGACAATGACGTTTACATTGGTAATGACCCCAAAAAATGACACGTGCTTAGATTAACAGGGGATTCTTTAGGCCTTGCACAAGTTTGAGGCCTTAAGTGCTAGTTGTGGTCATTAAGGGACCGTGACAGGATGATACTTTACTACCATTCTTAAGAATTATAAAGTTGCCACCCAACTTTGATCGAGACAAAAATCTAAGATAAAATTTGAGCTTAAACTAAGTCAATTAGAAGACCTATTTCGTTTTCACCCCATTAGAGATCGGGTTCAGAAATTGGGTATATTGGGAAAGAGGTTAGCGACCCTAAACCACCTAGATATTGGTATTTAGCCTGTGGATCTTTAATTCACTTTTAACATCTTAGCCATGTTATTAATTAGTCTTTTTTTTTACGACCATAAACATACCTCTAGTGCAAACAAATCAAACAAACCAAGTTAATAACTTAAAGGGGATGGGGCTCATGCATCATGGCAAAAGAACTTTTATGCATCTCATCACATACACATGATCATCATCTAAAAAAGAGGAGTGGGGGTCATGCATCATGGCAAAGGGGCTGACATACATATCTATACATCCACATCATGCATAATCATTTTAAATGAGATAGGGGCATATGTTATGGCATAGGGATTGACATGCATATCCATACATCTACATTAAATAACCAACCATAATTTCATAGAATGGTTATTAAGACTAAAATCATGGTCCAACTGAAGTAATTCACCTACACTCCAAAGGAAAAAAAAAAAACAAGTTAATGATTGAAGACAAGTAAAGGAAATAAAAGAAATCAAGAAAGCAAACAAAGTGATTTGTCATCTTACCATATCTCCAAAGTTAAGGTACCTAATCATGCATCTAAGTCTTCAATAACACATCTCAACATCATATAATAAATCATGTAGCATTAAAGCATAAACACACGTATCATGCACGGTAAAAAACCATCAATATGTAATGCAAAACACTTGAGTGGCCTAAGGTTGAATCATATCAAAAGAGGTCCTAGGGTTGATGAATCCTCTCTCTTATTGCTCTAAAAGAGCATGACATCCATGCACACTATTAACGATCAAGAAGATTAACATGCAATTAAAATGGGTAGGGGAGATCAAAGGCCAAAGTAATAAATTAATGATTCTCAAAAGAGGACATAACCACGATGATACTCCCAAGGTCCTAAGAACTCTAAGTTCCTCACTTGGTCACTATCAATTTTAGTCTAAATAGAAGATCAAATCATCATTCAATCAACATGTGGAAGAACACAAAATATTAAGACAAAATGCACCATACAAACATTTAAACTTATCTAAAGTTTTAATTTTGAAATGAATAGGGATCCTAGGTCATTATACCTCATATTATTCAGTTAATGGAACCATAAAACATCATAAAGTAACATTAAAATGGAAGGAATCCAGATGGAGGAGAAGATTTTGCAAATTATTCCTTAAGAAGCTAGGTTGTATAAACTATTTTAAGGATTGTACAACTCCTAAGGTGGTTTATACAACCTACATCAAGGCTGTATAGGCCCCCCAATTTTTAGGTTTTTTGAAATAGAAAAGAAAAAAATAAAGGGAAGAAGAGGAATGGGTAAGTGGTTCTGGATGCCTTTTTAAACATTCTTTTACCCTCAGAGGCTCATTATATGGTCAATGTCCTTTAAATTGCTTAGGAATGCATAAAGGACATAAAGATTATGCCTTATTCTACCTTAGAAATGATTGAAATGAGTTAGGCCTTGAAGGTTTATGTGCTCAGTAGTGTTTGAGGAAATAATGTAGCAATGTAACTTTAATGTCATCCAAGCCTCTTACTATTCTTCAAATGGGGAGGTATTTATAAATGATGTGAGGGTACATTAGAGCCAAAATAGTTATAGTTGTACCATGCTCATACCCAAACATAGAGAAAAAGATGGATCTCCTGGAATTAAGGTTTATATGTGAGATATATAATTAAGATTAAGCTATACATCTAGTTTGTAGGGTTGTACAATCCTAGGGTTTAAGGGGGTACTGATTTTAGAAGGTTATGGGGGTTTAGGGTTTAGCCTTGGTTGTACTTCCTTGTTTAGTGCATTTTACATCCTAGTTTGGTGGGATGTATATCCCACTAAATTGGGATGTACAACTCATTAAATAGGAATGTACATCTCACTAAACATGGATGTACATCCTAATAATCAGAGTTGGAAGCCTTAAGCTTAGTTTTGGGTTTAGTCTTAGGTATTTTCTTAGGCTTGGTCTTAAGGCTTTTCCAAGGTGTCCGAATGCCTTATTGCTCTTCCTTTGGTAACATCCCCTTGCATTTTGGGGAACATGTTCTGTGATTTTTATCATCTGACTTTTGATCTTGAGGCCTAAAGTCTAATGTTTATAATTTGCCCCTTACTTTATGGGGGTTAAAAAACAACATTTGGGAAATCGTTGTTTGAATAATTCTAAAAAAAGAAATATAAGCATTAGCAAGGATATCAAACGATAAAATTCTTTAGCAGCTCCTTAAGTAAGTACTAAAGCTTGTTTTTGGCAGCTTTATCATAGGTACCAAGTGTTGTTATATCTCTCAACAGATTTTTAGTGGGTATTAGGTATTTGTTGTATTTCTCAACAAATTTCTAGTAGTAGTGAGGAAGTTCTTAACAACTTTCTAATAGGTACTAGGTGTTGTTATATCTTTCAAGCTTGTGGATATCTTCTTGTAGTTACTAATTTTCTTAAATCTCTTAATGATTATTTCGGCCCTTCTGGTTGTTGGTTCTAGCCTAAGGGTGCCCATTGAGGTTGATATTATGCCATTTCTACCTTTTAGCCTATCAAAGGTGACTTAGTACTCTGGAGCCCTTCTGGCTATCATGGGGGTTCATTTCCATTTTAAAGTGAGGGGATTCATCCTTTCTTCGTAGAAGGGTTTAGTGAAAATGTCCCTAAGTTGATGATTAATGTCAATAAACTCTAACACCACATTACCATTTTGGACATGATTTCTAAGAAAATGATGTCTAAAATCAATGCATTTGCTTCTATAGTGTTGGATGGGATTCTTTGAAAGATTTATTACACTCGTGTTATCACATTTGATGGAAATGTGATCAACATCTTTGCCATAATCCTTGAGTTGTTGTTCCATCCAAAGAACTTTGGTGTAATAACCATTCCAAATCTTAAATGCAATGTGCCATGTAAGTATTTAAGAATCCTTTTGATGACATTTAATGTGGTACCTTAGGGCAATATTGAAACCTAGCACACATGCAAACACTAAACATAATTTCGAGTATATAAGTGATAAGGTAGAGAAGAGAGCTAATTATGCCTCTATACCTCTTTTCATCAATTGGCTTACTCGATTAATCTTTGTCTAGTTTGAAAATTGCAATCATTAGGGTCTTTCCTACCTTGCATCCATGTATGCCAAACCTTTTGTGTAGATCCTTTGTGTACTTGATTTGGTTGGTGAAGATGCCTACTTTGGTTTGCTTGATTTAAAGACCAAGGAAAAACTTGAGCTCTCCCATCATGCTCATCTCAAATTTTCTAGTTATCCACTTATCAAATTCTTCACAAAAAATTTATTAGTAGCACCAAATATAATATCATCAATATATATTTATACAATGAGTGTATCTTGATTGTGTTTTTAACAAATAGAGTTGTATCAACCTTGCCTTTTTCAAAATCATTTTGTAAAAGAAATGAACTACGCCTTTCCTACCACTCTTAGAGTTTGTGTAACATCCCTAGCCATATTCATTAGCATTATCACATGAGCATATGCATTAGATAAATAATCATTGAAGCACCATTGCATTTGGGGACACTTGAACATATATGTAGTGTTTGTATAGTTGTATGGCAAATTGTTTT